>RCUC01053718.1:0-17720 GCA_003697995.1 Taxidea taxus jeffersonii | reverse complement strand
AAAAAGAACTAAGCTGGAGGTATCACAATCCCAGATTTCATACTATACTACAAAGCTATAGGAATCAAAACAATATGGTACTAGCACAAAAAATGGACCCAAAGATCAATGTAACAGCCCAGAAATAAACCTATGCATATATGGTCAACTAATCAATAGCAAGGAAGTCAAGAATATACAATGGGGAAAAGAGAATAATAAATTAACTGCATTTTTAAATAAATAAATAAATAAACACACAGTGTTGGGAAAACTGTGGACAGCCACATGCAAAAGAATGAAACTGGACCACTTCCCTACACCATACACAAATATTAACTCAAAGCAGATTAAAGACCTGAATTAACAAATGAAACCATAAAACTCCTAAAAGAAAATATAGGCAGAAAATTCTTGCACCATTTTTCTGGGTATGCTCCTTAAGCATAGGAAACAAAGGCAAAAATAAACAAGTCGAGGGGCGCCTGGGTGGCTCAGTGGGTTAAAGCCTCTGCCTTCGGCTCAGGTCATGATTCCAGGGTCCTGGGATCGAGTCCCACATCGGGCTCTCTGCTCGGCAGGGAGCCTGCTTCCTCCTCTCTCTCTGTGTGCCTCTCTGCCTACTTGTGATCTGTCTGTCAAATAAATAAAATCTTTAAAAAAAATAAGTAAATAAGTCGAACTACATCAAACTAAAAATTTTCTACACAGCAAAGGAAACCACCAACTAAATGAAAAGGCAACTTCCTGCATGGGAGAAATGATTGGCAAAGGATACGTGCAATAAGGGGTTAATATCCAAAATATTTAAAGAACTCATACAACTCAACACCACAAACCAATCTCATTTAAAAATGGGCAGGGAACCTATATAGGCATTTTTTTTGAAGAAGACATCCAGATGGCTAATGGATACATGAAAAGATGTTTCACATCACTCATCACCAGGGAGATGCAAATCGAAGCCACAGTAAGATATCCCCTCACACCTGTAAAGATGACTATCTCCAAAAAGACAAGAAATAAGTGTTGCCAAGGACATGGAGAAAAGGGGACCCCTGTGCTCTGTTCAGTGGGAACGCACACTGGTGTAGCCACTATGGAAAACAGTGTAGAAGTTTCTTAAAAATGTTTAAATAGAACTACTGTGTGATCCAGTAATTCTACTTCTGGATTTTATCTGAGGAAAATGAAAACACTAATCTGGAAAAGACATATGTAACTCTAATTTTATTGCCGCATTATTTACAACAGCCAAAATATGAAAGCAACCTATGGTTCCATCAACTGATGCATGGATAAAGAAAACATGGTGTGTACACACACACACACACACACACACACACAGAGTAGTATTACTCAGCCATTAAAATAAGATAAAATCTTGCCATTTGTGACAACATCCATAGACCTAGAGGGCACTATGCTAAGTGAAGTCAGTCATTCCGGGAAAAACCAACACCAGAGGATTTCACTTATATGTGGAATCTAAACAACAAAACAAGCGAACAAATAGAAACAGACTCAAAAACACAAAGAAACTGTTTTGCAGGGGGTGGGGGTTTTTGGAAAAAAGGTGAAGGGCATTTGAGGTACAAACTTCCAGGTATGAAATAAATAAGTTCGGGGGTGGAAAGTACACGATACAGAATACAGTCAGTAACATTGTAATAACACTGTACAGACAGATGGTAACTATGCCTACTGTGGTGAGCGCTGCTGCATAACACACATAACAGTCAAATCACTAGAATGTATGCCTGAAACTAACATATGCATCTCAACTACATTTCACTTAAAAATAAAACACCATTTCACAAAGGCCCTCATACACCATGCCGTGGACCAACCAGTTTGTGGTTACAAATTCTGAAACTAGACTTTTCAAGAAAGTTTCTACCTAATCCCAAGAAAAGAGAACACAAATCCCTGGCCATCTCTCTAGAGAGGTAGTGGGTATTTTTCTCAAGTTCCCATTCACGAACAGAGTAACCCTAGAAAAGGAGCCATTTTCTGTGTGTGTCTCTGTAGTAATTCCCCCCCTTTACCTGGCCTAAATGTCAGGAGAGCACTGTCCTCCCCAACTCCGGCCCCAATCTCTGGGCAACCACTCTGACACAGCTGCAGCATAAAGTTAAGCAGTTCCCAGTATTTACTTTACTCTACCTGTCTCCAACAAGTGGCTTTCCCTTACTCTCTTACAAGCTTAGTTATGCATTTAAAAGAATGTTTGTATCTAGGTATTTACTGCAGGAAGGAGAAGGCTGTGTAGATTATTTAAATGTAAACTAATTCTGGCTCCTTGCACACTGTTATCATAAAAGGGGGGAAAATTCACTTTTTACTTGCAGGAGAAGATTCTAGGTACCTTTACATTTGAGCCTCCATGAATTAGGTACATTTGGCTTGAGAGATCCATTTTGGCCTGTGTTTCTACTTGATCTTGATATATCTTTCTAAAATTGAAAATAATGGTTCCTCTAGTTTGGAGTAACTCTTCCAGGGGTAAAGCAGAGATCCTTGTAACACTGTTGTCTCTAGACCCTCTTCTGAATGACGCAAAATACAGGAGCGTCCTTGCACTCTCAAGAACAGTTAAAAAATAGAACTTTGAGGTTCTAACTTTGCTCAAGGGACACAGCCAAAGGCTGGGAGGGATATAGGAAACTGGTACTCTGTCTGCAATTTAGGCCACAGTGTTTGCAACATCTCTAGAGAGATCAATTAATTCTTAAGGGACATGGCTATAAAGTGCGTATAAGCACCAGTAAAAGTAAAAGTAAAAGTAAAAGTAAAAGTAAAGCGCTTTTTAGGCTTAAGTTAAATGACCAAAACCAACAAACCATCAACCAAAAAACCTTTTGACTTTGGTTGAATATGCAGGGATTCTACTTGAAATCCTGCCCCAGAACCTTTCCCACAGATCATATTACTTTAATTCCTAGAATGATATTCTGAAAGTAGTCAGGACATTAAGTGTGTCTTTGTAACATATTTTTGTAATTCCAGAAAAACTGAACCGGAGCGTTCCAACCCAGAAGCACCTAAGCTGTCCTATTTTGAAATAACCTAGTATCTGCACATCTTTCACTCCCCTCATTGTACAAGGATCAGATTTGTCTTGGGGGGAAAAAATAAGACAAAACAGCCTGAATTCAATAATCAGTGAAGAACTGGTGAAGTTTCGTCGGGGCAATGGTGGATGTAAACCACAAACGGCTGCTTTCATATCATCTAACTCGGATAGGTTTCAGTATACAAGTAGCAATCAACTGTCTGTTAAAACTACATTTACAAGATTTACATTTTAAGAAAAGCACTGTTACTAGAGTTTAAAGGAAAGTCTTTTTGTAACAAAAGAGGAACAGTCTTAAAAAAAAAAAATGGCAAGTTGCGTATCTTGGGTCTATGCCTAGGAGTCATGGATGGCTCTCAGCAGATCACGCCCTCCTGCCAACTGTGTATAAATTGTTTGCGTAGATTTTTTTTTAATTTTTATTTATTTGACATGTCTGCGTAGATTTTTTTCTAGGAAAATAATCCAAAACGTTCACCAAAAACAGTCAAAAGGGTCTGTGATCCACAGAAAGATTAAAACTATTATTTTAGGTTTCCAAATATAGGTGGGTGATTCATGCCAAGATCAAGGAAAAGTCCAAGGATGAAACATGCGGCTGGGTTTGGGCTTCCCTCGGTGGTTTTCCTTGCACAGGCGGGCAGAGTGGTGTGGGGTAGGAGTCAAGAAAGAGGAAACCAGTTAAGCGGATGTTGCTCTAATGGTAAGAAATTCCAAAGGACTTTTCACTGCTCAGGGCAGGTTACTTGCGACATTCCTCAGGCTTTCCCTTCATTTTGGTAGCAGGTCCAATGGACTCCAACTCCGCTAGCGGCCATTACCACTTCGATCCCCAAGCCACTGTGAAATCGGATATGTTCCTTCTGACTGCTGTTCCCCTTGCTGTCCCACCCTCGCCCCAAAGCAAACAGATCTATTATGTTTTAGGGATTTTACTGCTACCCACATGGGAAAGGACAAGGGCAAAGAAAAATAAGCATGAATCATTTATAACATTCTCACAGCTTCTCAAAATGAAGCATCAGTGTAACTTATGAAGAGCTTTTAACTTAAATATACCTGAGTTTAAATCCCAGTTCTGCCATTAGACAGATTTGCCTTTAAAAAAGAAAACCTATATTCTTTTTTTTTTTTTAAGATTTTATTTATTTATTTGACAGACAGAGATCACAGTAGGCAGAGAGGCAGGCAGAGAGAGAGGAGGAAGCAGGCTCCCTGCAGAGCAGAGAGCCTGATGCAGGACTCGATCCCAGGACCCTGAGATCATGATCTGAGCCGAAGGCAGAGGCTTTAACCCACTGAGCCACCCAGGCGCTCGAAAACCTATATTCTTTACTTAACTTCTGCAATGGACTAAATGTTTATATTCCCCCCAAAATTCTTATGTTGAAACATCCCCCCAGTGTGATGGTCTTAGAAGGCGGGTCCCCTGGGAGGTGATTAGGTCATGAGAGCAGAGGTCTCATGAATGGGATTAGTGCCTTTATAAGAGACCCCAAGGGGCTCCCTCTTCCCTTCCACCAGGTAAAGACACAGCAAAAAGATGGCCATCTGTGAACCAGGAAGCAGGCTGTCACCAGTCACCAAATCTGGGGGGCACCCTGATCTTGGACTTCCAGCCTCCAGCAGTGTGGGAAACACATTTCTATTGCTTATAAGCTACCCAGTTGATAGCATTTTCTTACACCAAACCAAAGGACTAAGAAAATTTCATAAACTTTAGTTTCCTCATATTTAGAATAGGATAATAATAGCACCTTCCAATGGCACTATTGTGAGAACGCCATAAAGTCACATTAAAAGAGCTTCATGTCCTCTAGAGAATGCTCAGTGAAGGACAGTATATGTCTTGACTCTCCCTAAGCCCCTCTATTGATATTCCTAGGAAAAGGAGATATTAGTCCCCTCTTAACTATATCACACTGCATATACAGGACACAATTGATGCCTAGAGATAAAATCAAAAAAGAACTGGTACATCTACGCTTAAGTAGAGAATTCGTATTTCTGAGGGACAGTGAGCAAAATGAAATCCTCCCCTCCTTGATACTTTTTCAAAAGCTGTCAAAGTGAAAGAAGCACCTGAAAAGGACCTAAATGAAGGCAGTAAAGTGGCTGAACACTCAAGAAAGACTGGATGGACACAGAAAAGGCAGAAATTGATTCTGACAACAGCAACGGGCAAACGCTGAGGAGAGGGCAAGATCAAGCTAAGAACATCACGATGAAATTTCAAGGCAGAATGTGGTTTGCGATGAAAATTCTAGGTCTATGCATTTATTAATATGTGCAAAAAGGACCTGTCTTAAAGCAACCAAACACTCTGGCTGCCCTCTTCCCAAAGGAGAGAGTTCTCTCTTTGGGAGAAGGAAGAATGAAATCCTCACACAAGAAAAAATACGTTAACAACTAGATGAAGGATTCTTAGAAAAAAACAACCACCACTGGAATTACTTCAAATAGTGTCAGCTTTCATCTCCAACAGGAATCTAAGGACCATTTGTCCACAACCCTATAAACTCTGTTAAAGTTCATGAGGAGACACGTAATTTTGAGATGATAGGATCCGGTGAGGGAATGAAGAGGAGGGAATGCATTTCACTGTGACCACATGGAAAATGGGTGTTGGCCAGGAACCAGATTTCACTCAAGGAGGAAACACCAAGCAATCACAAATGGTTGTCAATTCTTTATTCAAGTCCTCCAATGGCTTGCCATTGCGCTCAAGACTAAGGACGGGCTTGCGAATGCACATTGAAATTCAAGACAGCCCTAGGATCCTGCACAACCTAGCCCCTACAGGGTTCCAACTCAAGCTACTCTTCCCCAAGTTCCAACCACAGGGGCCTAATGTTAGTTCCTCAAGCCCACAGGGTCTCTCCAACATTAAGGCATTCTCTGTTTGCAATGTGCCTGCGATATGCCTTAGTGTGGGGGAACATACATTCATCTTTGGGTCTCAACTCAAATGGCATTTATACAAAAGTATTCCCTAACAGCCCTATCCAATCAAAACTAGCAGTCCCCCACTGTTCATTTGGATGTCCCCCTATTCTTTTGTCACTTTTTTTTTTTTTAAGATTTTATTTATTTATTTTTCAGAGAGAGCGAGCACAGGCAGACAGAGTTGCAGGCAGAGGCAGAAAGAGAAGCAGGCTCCCTGCCGAGCTAGGAGCCCGATACGGGACTCGATCCCAGGACGCTGGGATCATGACCTGAGCCGAAGGCAGCCACTTAACCAACTGAGCCACCCAGGCATCCCTCTTTTGTCACTCTTATCAGACTCTGTATTTGTTGATTTATCATCTTTATCTGCTTTTAACCATCCCCACTAGAGAATGAAGTTCACACACCAGGGACAACGTCCCTAGAGTGGACACTACACCCCTTACTCACAGCCCAACACCTCACACAAAATAGAAGCCCTAATCACTGATAAGTGGATATATGAATCTTGTAATTCTAGCCCGCCAGTTGCATTCTGGAATCACAGCTTAAGAGGGCAGTGAGTGTAACTGTTTCTTTCTTCTTGTACTCAAACTGATGATGACTATGCCTGAACTGAAAAAAGTGTTAAGTCCCACATTCTAAAGAAAACTTCCAACAATTGGAAATATACCTGTTTAGAGCTTAAGAGATGAGTGAGATGTAACCATCAACCATCCCTATCATCCCATCTACCACTTCCCTGTGTGTATGTAAATAGTATATGTAAGTGTGTACGTGTGAAAAGGAGAAAAAGTTGTCTTATCAAGATAGAAAAAGAGAAACTGGAAGTAGGGTCTACAGCCTAGTGAAGAGTAGAATAATGAGGGCAAGTCTCTAAAAGAAGGGGAGTACAGATCAGACAACTGAAAAGACACTCTCCAGCTCAGGCAGCAGACTAGCAATATACCCCCGTGTCTATCTCATCAGGGGGAAAGAGGGAAATGAGCAGAATGGCAGAATAAAGAAAGCGAGAAGCAGAGGACAGACTCTTGCTTGGTTGGCCAACAGATAACAGTTGAGTGTCCTAGGGGTGCAGTGGACCCCACTGAAGGTAGTTGGGCTTAGGCTGCCCTGATTATAATCCAGCCAAGAGCCAACCCCCAACAGCACTACCAAAGGTGTCAGGCGGCACCCACTGTGCACCCAGGGGAGATGCAACATTTGTGCATTTAACACAAAGAGGTAAGGGTGCCAGTAAGTGCTGACCTGAGAAGTAACAGTGTGGAGAATTAGGTAAAAACTACTGCCTCTTTCCCTCTTTCCCTCTACTGCCTCTTTTTTGTTTCTTCTAGTCCCAACACCCCGCAAGAGCTGCAACTCCAAGGACACCGGTCCATCTTCCAAGGTGTGTTGAGTGCTGGGGCTGGAGGAGGAAGAGGGGATCAAAGAATGCACTATGTCCCATGACCCCCAACTCCACTACCCCTCGCTAATGCTCGGGAAGGAAAAAGATGAGATTTAAATTAGACGTGACAAAGGAGTCTTGAATTAGAAGTTCTCAGGACCCCTTCATCCCCTTAAAATTCACTAAGGATCTCAAGGAGTTCTTCATGTGGGTTACATTTACTGATATTTGTAGCACTGAAATTAAAACTAAGAATTTTCTTTTCAAAATCTGTCAATTCATTGAAAATATTAAGGGGCACCTGGGTGGCTCAGTAGGTTAAGTGTATGACTCTTGATTTCAGGTCAGGTCATGATCTCAGGGTCCTGCGATGGAGCCCCATGTAGGGCTCCCGGCTCAGTGGGAAGTGGGCTTCGGGATTCTCTCTCTCCCTCCGCCCCTCGCCCTGCTCACTCTCACTCTCTCCTTAATCAGTCAATCAATCAATCAAATGTTGTGTTACAATAACATGTCTTACACAAAATCTATTTTCCAGAGTAAGAATTTTAGAAAGAAGAGTTATATTGTTTTACAAATCTGTAAATATCTTTCGATTCCAGCTGAAAAGAAAACAGCTGAATTTTCCTAGGTGCTTCTGCAGTTCATCTGTTGGGGTATGTTGCTTTGGGTAATTGAAGAGAGTAAATGAAGAGAATCAGGCCTCACACAGATTTGTTGTTGGAAGAGGGAGTCATATATTTTTTTTTTAAGATTTTATTTATTTGTTAGAGAGAGGGAGAGAGCAAGCACAGGCAGACAGAGAGGCAGGCAGAGGGAGAAGCAGGCTCACTGCTGAGCAAGGAGCCCGATGTGGGACTCAATCCCAGGACGCTGGGATCATGACCTGAGCCGAAGGCAGCTGCTTAACCAACTGAGCCACCCAGGCGTCCCAGGGAGTCATATTTTAGTAGTCTTTTTAGCTAACTGTATTTGCTGCCACAACATCAAAACTCGACAGGCGGTAGCGCTTTTTTTAGAGCCAAGTTGCAACGTGCCTTATCCAGGAGCCCTCCCTCCTGTTACAGTACCATCACTGTCCCTCTTGCACTGTACATGGCCCTCTCACCATTTTGCAAAATCATGCATTGGTCATTGGAAAATAGTTCTTAAATCAGTTTACACACTGTGATGCAATAACAAAAAAGTCCCACTTGTTAATATCACCAGCGATCTCATCCAAACAAGACTTTCAGTACTGGGAAGCTGGCAACCTCATAGTGGCAGATACAAGTTTCCCAAAATTCTCATAACTGCTTCAAAGCCTGAATTTCATCATTGGCAACAATAAGGTCAGCAGCTGTCTTTGAAGGGACCCACTCACTTTGCTCATGTGAGGAAATGTCTGCCCACCCGGATAAACATAGGTTGTAGGTCAGTCATTCTAAGTCAAAAAGGTCACCTATGAAAAAAGGTAGCTGGTTTCCTTCCCCGATCATGCAATCCAGTAACTGCTTTGTCCTCGGGGCAGAACCCTGATGTGCAGCAAAGCGCTCTCTGAATACGTCTCATTTCTTTTAGGATCCAAAAAAAAGATTTGAGAGTAAAAAGACAGGGTACTCAGCACTTAGAGTTTTAATGCAATTCATTGTTTTTACAGCTTTGTTAAGCATATTCTTAATTAACACTGGCATCTGTTTGTTCATTACTGGAGTGCCTGCTGGCGAACAGGATGACCGAGTAACCCAGTACCACTCTGGGGCCAGCACCTGGTGCGGGAGCGCACGAGCACTTCCCTCTACCCACCGCAGCTTTTCTCCAACAGTGCACACGTCAAACCAGTGGGAAAAAAAGCAAATATCATAATATTACTAGGAAAGTAGCTGTGGTCTTGCAGACACATGAAATAGCCTCCGGGACCTCAGGGGTCCACAGACATACTTTGAGAACCACCACTCTATCCAGACTCTGAGCACATGTAGTATATGAAAGGAAATCTAACATTTCTTTGTGGCTGCAGCCCTCACAGTGAAATCGTGACTCTGGCATGGTAACAGTCACACTTTTTACCTTCTGGACACTTCCCTTAGTCTAGCATTTTACCTGAAACCACAAGTCTAGCTTTGTGTTACTGTTACTCTCCGAACCAGGTGATGCCTTGCTATAAAAGGTGATGACAAGGGGTGCCTGGGGGAGTCTGCCTTCGGCTCTGGTCATGATCCCCGGGTCCTGGGATCGAGCCCCGCTTCGGGCTCCCTGCTTGGCGGGGAGACTGCTTCCCCCTCTCCTCCCTGTACTCTGTCCTGCTATCTCTGACTCTGTCTCTCTCTCAAATAGATGAATAAAATCTTAAAAAAAAAAAAAAGAGGGCAAGAAAAAGACTAGTATACTTCTAAAGAGTTAACTTCAATAGACACACACAACAGGTTTTAGCATTTCAGGAAACACAACTTTGCTCAGGGCCTTCAAGTTTCACGGGTCCTATTTTTTTTTCAAAGTTCTGCCTTTCATGCCTTTCACATGGCTTGACGGCAACAACTGTTAGTACGTTTAAACCTAAAGCAATTTATAACAGTGTCTCAGACCAAGTGCCTTTGGCATCAGCCCAGGACTGCTGTCACTATCTCGTATTTATTGCACCATTTCAAAACTGTTCTTGCCCTCACACATTTATACAAGTTTTTCAATTTTAGAGTTTTTACTTTTACGTATTTTTATGCTTTAAAAATGCTACTCTACTTTTCTGCTTTGTATAATAACATGAAGAGTTATTTGCTTCTACTCCTACCATCACAGCTGGGACATTTTAATGCACTTTAATCGTATCTGCAATTGTTGCAGATCTAATTGCCATTGTAGCATTATCTCAAAAATGGCATTCTTGACTTCCCTAAGTTTTATATAAAACACAGCTAACCTTTCCCCTCCTACTCCTGGCAGAGTTACCGAAAATGTTTGTCTTTCTACGAAAAACATTTTTCACAGTGAATTCCTTTTTTCAATAGAAAAACAGTGCTTCTGTTACATAGCAGGTTCTGAAGACATGAGTAATCAGACAATAATAAATAATCTCCTGGTTAGTAAGAAACAAAAAGTTATAATGACTTTGCTTATAGGAAGAGGGCCCCTAGGTGGGCAGAGGAAACCTGGACCAAAATTAACTATTTTAATCTTGTTCCAAAACAAAATTTCCTACCACCTAAAAGTTAAACATCCTAGGCTTCTAAAGTATAAGCTAAAATATTTGCAATTTATCTCTAATTTTAAAAAAAAAAAGAAAGAAACCTCAATTTTCTAAGATTATTGCCCCAACTTTTCACTCTAATAAGTCATTAGAATCATAGGAGTATATGTTAAAACTGAACAAAGATTTGAAGAGTCAAGGAATAGAAATAACAGCTACAGTGAATTGAAGTGAATGAAATCACCCCAGGAGAACGTACTGTGCACAGTTTAAGAAGTGACTGAGGAGGGACGCCTGGGTGGCTCAGCTGGTTAAGCGGCTGCCTTCGGCTCGGGTCATGATCCCAGCATCCTGGGATCGAGTCCCACATCCGGCTCCTTGCTCAGCAGTGAGCCTGCTTCTCCCTCTGCCTCTGCCTGCCACTCTGTCTGCCTGTGCTTGCTCCCTCTCTCTCTGTGACAAATAAATTATAAAAAAAAAAAAAAAAAAGAAGTGGCTGAGGATAAGGCCAGGGGACCTCCAACATTAAAGGATGGCTCAGTCAGAAGAGCATGAGACTTTTGATCTAAGGGTTGTGAGTTCAAGCCTCACGCTGGGTGTAGAGATTACTAAAAATATAAAATAAAATAGGGGCAGCTGGGTGGCTCAGTTGCTTAAGCCTCTGCCTTCGGCTCAGGTCATGATCTCAGGGTCCTAGGATCAAACCCCGCATCAGACTCTCTTCTCAGCAGGGAGCCTGCTTTCCCCACCTCCCCCCGCCTGCCTACTTGCGATTTCTGTCAAATAAATAAATAAAATCTTTTAAAAAAATAAAACAAAGTAAAATAAGTAACTTTAAAAAAAGGATAGGTAGAGAGGTGCCTACAAGAGAGAAGGTAGAGAGGTGTTGGGGAAACTTGGAAAACTCTAGTGTCTTGGACTTCAAGGAAGAGACAAAATGAAGGAATTCCAGAATCGAACTAGGACCTCTTCACATGGTTTGATAACTATCCACCTTCAGACTTTACTTTGTAATTAAATGGGATATGGCAACTAGAGGCTCCTAACAGGAGGACAGAGAAGGCGAGCGGTCACTGGGCAATGCAGGCTTCTACAAAACCGGCAGGGCTAGGGAGAGCAGAGTAGGGAAGAGCACAACCCAAAACCCTTTGCTTACCTTCAACTTCCCACTATCTCTGGCTCCAGATGAACTTGGGTCATAGTCCCCAGCTGCAGAGACGACAGAAGATGTGCTTCTGTGTGAGAGTGGTGTGAGAGCTAAGGAACACCCACTCTCCCCGCCCAAAGACACCCGCATCCAAATCCCAGAACCCGGGACTCTGCTGCCCCTTGCATGGTACAGGGACTCTGCGGTGTGATTAAGCTAAGGATACTGAGATATGGGAACATGGTGCTGGATTAGTCAGGTGATCCCAATGTGATCACAGGGGTCCACATAACAGAGATGCAGGGAAATTAGAGGACTGCTATGGGAGGATAGAAGCACAGAGAGAAAAGCAAAGCAAAACAAAAGAAAAAAACAATGTACTGTGGGCCACAAAGCACAGCCTCTAGAAGGACAGAAGAGATAATGGATTCTCTAGAGAGTCTAGAACAAACAGCCCTGAGGATACCTTAACATTAGCTCAGGGAGACCTCTCACCACCAGACTGTGAAAGAACGAATTTGTGGGGTTTTTTCCTTTTTTTTTTTTAAAAGTTTTATTTATTTTAGAGAGAAAGAGCGAGTGGGGGGGGAGAGAGCACAAACGTGCAAGCAGGGGCTGGAGATAGAGAACTTCAGACTCCCCACTGAGCATGGAACCCAACACGGGGCTCGATCTCACAACCCTGAGATCATGACCTGAGTCAAAACCAAGAGCTGGACACTTAACTGACTGAGCCACCCAGGTGCCCCTAAATTTGTGTTCTTTTAAGCCAACAGGATTGTTGTAACTTGTTTTGACAGCAGTAGGAAGGGTAACATAGAACGTAGACTTAAGAAATTCATGCACTGTTTCAGTGTGGCAGACCGCAGCATCTGCCCCTAATATTTACTCACCAAAGCAAACAAAGCACCCCAGGTTTTAGAAAAATCCCCCTGCCCCCACTACGCACCTTAACCACTCATCCTAGGAAGCCACCACCTGCCATTCCATGTATACTTGTCAAACTAGACCCCATATTTATAAATGAAGGTTCTAACCAATAAATGAGGAAAAATCCAAGAAGGGTAAGGAAATAAAAGAATCGGGGGGAAGAAAAAAAAGAAAAAAGATTTGGAAGAAATGATTCCCAATGGATTACATTAAAAGTGAGCCCTACTCTACATTAAGTGGACCGATGACTTTGGCCTCAAAACTTTTAAAGGCGGGGGCGCCTGGGTGGCTCAGTGGGTTAAAGCCTCTGCCTTCAGCTCAGATCGTGGTCCCAGAGTTCTGGGATCAAGCCCCGCATCAAGCCCCAAGCAGAGAGCCTGCTTACATGTGATCTCTGTCTGTCAAATAAATAGATAAAATCTTAAAAAAAAAAAACAAAAAAAAACTTTTAAAGGCGGCCATTATCAGTTAATCACACCAAATACAAAGGAACACAGGCATGACGTTCTCCAAAAATCATTCTGACAAGTACAGACTCCGGTCAGGCTGATCTAAATGAAAGTATACCTCAGAATTTAGTTTCCTGCAAGGTCCCGAAGGTGCTTATCGTCCAGGCAAACCAACCAAATCTTTTCCTTAAAAACCTGACTTCAGGCCATTTACACGAATGTCTCAGTATCACCAGGTTCTCCTTCAGTTTCGCTGGTTTTGGGGCTTCACGACTGAACTGCAAGTAGTTTCCTGGGACTTGCTCTTTATCCTTCCCCCAACATTATGTTTTAAAGATTACCCATTTCGCTGTCTGTCCCACACGGTTTCTTTCACTGCAGCATAAATACTTCACTGTGCAAAAGAAAAGCACAAATCATAGGTCAATTTTCCCGTAATGGGCATCTGCATTAGTTCCGGTTTTTCTATTAAGAACTCTGCTGCTACAGACATTCTTGTAAACATTCCCTAGTACACACATGCAAGGGGCTCCCTAAGGTATATTCCTATGAGAAAAAATTTTGGATCATGGAGTCTAATTATTTTTAACTTGGTTAGTTCATATCAAATTGTTTTCCAGGATGGTGGCATCTATTCACACTCCCACCAGCAAAATGTAAAACGTTCATCCACACGTGCATAGTATCCATACGTGATACTAACGGATTCCTTAATTTTTGCCCATCTCTCCAAGTCTACTTTTGTGTGACATTTTAAAAGCCCATTTCACTTTATTTTGGTTTTTACCTCTAGTGGGTCAGAAAGAATATCTAGCTCAGAGTGGTATTAATTTGCATCTCACGCTTATTGGATTATATTGAATTTTATGTCCACCAGCTCTAGAAGTTTGTTGTTTTTACCCATTGTGTTTTGTTTTTGTTTTTTTTTGTAGATACTCTTTATATTTTCAGGAAATTAGATCTTTGTCAGTTATAAGGATTACGATTATCTTTTTAGTTTATTGCTCATCTTTTCACTTATTTATGGGATACCTGGATGGACTGAAGTCCTTCGTTTTGAGATAGTCAAATTTTTAATTTGAACAGAATAGTCTCCCATCTCCTCTTCAAAAAATTTTGAAGGTTTGCTTTGCATACTGAGATTTATCACCCACTGAAAACGGATTTTCATTAGGAAGTGACGTAGAAATCCAGACGCCCTCTTTATTTGGATACGCTTTTTGTCATCGTCACTCTTGCTCTGTCCTCTCCAAAGCACAGTCTCTTTCATTCTATTTTCTGGATGAATCTGTAAAAGACTGGAAGGACCTGTTCCTTGAGGGTTTGGTAGAAGGCAACAAAAAGCCTTCTGAGCCCATTTTCTTTATCTAATTTGGACTGCCTCGCCTTCCTGACAATTTTGTCAATCAAAAAATCTGGGCACTCGGGGCGCCTGGGTGGCTCAGTGGGTTAAAGCCTCTGCCTTCAGCTCACGTCATGATTCCAGGGTCCTGGGATCAAGTCCTGCATCCGGCTCTCTGCTCAGCAAGGAGCCTTCTCCTCCCCGCCCTCTGCCTGCCCCTCTGCCTACTTATGATCTCTCTCTGTCAAATAAATAAATAAAATCTTTTTTAAAAAATCTGGGCAATCAATTCCAGAAACTCTTACATTTCACCTAAGTTTCTAAATCAAGTGCCCTCGAGTTATCCATAACATTCTTTTTCATCTCTGCTAACTCTGTAGCTATATCCCCTGCACTGCTAATATACTTTACTTGCACTTTTTTTTTTCTTTTTCCCCCTCAGTCAATCTAGCCATAGGACTATTTCATAAGTCCTTTTAAAAACAACTTCTAGCCTCATTAGTCCCCTATTTTCCACAGATACTTGCTCTTCTCTTCACAACGTCCTTCCTTCAACTTTCGGGGAATGACTATTCTGCTGTTCTTTTAAAACATAGGCTGACTGCTAAGCTCGTTATTTTTATTCTTTCTTATTCTTCCCTAAAATAAGCCTTTAAGGCATTTTATGTGTCTCCTTAAAAACAGTTCATGTTTTACTTCATTCTGCAAGTTTTGATGGAAATATCAGCATTCGGTTCTAAGGAGTTTTTAACTCTCGTTATTTGTTTGGCCCATGAGTTATAGAACTGTGTAGGCATTTTTAAATTTAAAATATGTGGTCTGTCCTATTTCTAACTTCTACTTTAAATGCACTGGGGTCTGGGTGGATGATTTTGCCTATGTTCTCTCTACTCTTTGGTGGGGGGTCCTGGAGCCGGGCTCCCTTGCCTGTGGTCTCTCTGTTAGAGTTGCCAGTGGGGGGCGATTTCCATAATAACCAATCTATGTTCCCTTCTTTGATTTCTTTCAGCCCTCCAACATGTTTGTAAGCAAATCTCTCTGTCAGATTGCCTCTGAATTACTCACCACGGCTTCCATTCTCCTAAAATGACTCTGGTAACAGGCTGGAGAATGCAGTCTGTGGGATACCTAGTCTATGGGACCTTAGTATTTGACCTTTGCTGAGACCCACTTTATGAATTTATAGATTATTTTCATGGACGTTCCATGTGTTGAAAACCTCCTGTGATCACGCATTTGTCAACCGATCTCTATTTAATAAATTAATGACCTTCTCTATCTCCAATAACGCTGCTTCTCTCCAAGTCTACTTTTGTGTGACATTTTAAAAGCCCTCTTCATTGTACTTTGGTTTGGTCTCTGTCCTAGTGATCATTTTCTATCTTCTTTAATCCTTTTCATGACCTTGTATGTTAGGTATGTTTCTTACAAATAATATATATCACAATTTGGGTTTTTTTGAACAGTATCTGTGTGGTTTTTTTTTTAAACTCCTAAGTTTAGGGGTGCCTGGGTAGCTCAGTCGTTAAGCGTCTACCTCTGGCTCAGGTACTGACCAAGGAATCATGAGCTGAATCGAAGGCAGACACTTACCACTCAGCCAGGATTTTATTTTAAATATTTTATTTTAAATCCTGGCGCCCCAGGATTTTATTTTTATACCTAACTTTCTTTCTGTTTATTGGACTTTTTTTTTTTTTGCCTTCACTTTTATATTGACTACCTCATTTTTCGTGAGTTTTTTTTTTCCTCCCCTCAACCAATGGTTTGAAATTTACCAACTCTATAACATATAGGGCGGTCCTGAATTTTTCCATGCGTATTTAACTTAAGAAAGCTAAACACTATCTTAGACTCCCTCACAAACACTACAGGGACTTTAAATCTTTAAATCCCATCACTTACCTCCAACTCAATGAGTTTTGAGTCCCACTGTGGCACTCACAATATCCTAGCTCTGCCTTTATCTCAGATAATCAAATTTGACTTTTCAAAATTAGTTTATGCACACAACATCCGCTTATACATGATATTATTTTTATCTGATCATCAGGCCTTTTTTGATCCCAGGTAATCTATTCGGGATTTTTTTTTCCCCCTTCAGTTCACCATTTCCTTCAATTCATTCCTTTAATGCAAGCCTCCCATTGGCCAACCCTTCTGGTTCCAGTTATTTTTATGTTTTTTTCACCTTGGTTCTTAAGAATAGTTTTGCGTAGATATGCCGAGATTGACAGTACTTTGTCTACAGCACTTCTTTGAAGATTTACTTTACTACCTTTGGCCTTACATTTTTGCTTTTGAGAAGTTTGCTCACATTCAAATTGCTGTTCTTTGTTCTTTCTCTCTGGATACTTTAAAGATCTACACTTTCCCACTAGGGCTCTGTGGTCTCATAACAGTGCATGTATGCACAGAGATATATATATTTTTTTGTTTAATGTATATAAACATATTTTTTGTATTTAAAACTTATCTGATATTTATTTTTGGATATGTTGCACTTCCTGAATCTGTGAGGTCAGAGTTTTCCTGCAACTCTAGAAAACTTGTAGCTATTGTCTCTCAAATGTCACCGCTCCTTCTCCCGTTGTTGACTTTTGCTTCTCCAGCTGAGCTTACGTTGGCCTTTCTCAATCTAGCCTGCACACCTCTTAGTAATTCTTTTGCATTCTCTATCACTCTTTACTATGATAGAAATACATAGCGAAATGTATAATTATAGATATGTATCTTTCTGCTTTCTTGCTACTTTTAGATACATTTTAAACAAGTATTTATTGGGGCGCCTGGGGGGCTCAGTTGGTTAAGCGTCTGCCTTCAGCTCAGGTCATGATCCCAGCATCTTGGGATCAAGCCCCGAATCTGGCTCTCTCTTCGGCGGGGAGCCTGCCTCCCCCCTCTCTGTGCCTGCCTTTCTGCCTACTTGTGATTTCTGTCAAATAAATAAATAAATAAATCTTTTTAAAAAACAAGTATTTATTTTTAAAAAATTTATTCATTAAGAGATAGAGCACAAGTGGGGGTGGGGCAGAGGGAAAGACCATCCTCAGGCAGATTCCCAGGTGAGTGTGGAGCCCGATATGGGGCTCGATCCCAGGACCCTGAGATCATGACCTGAGCCAAAAACAAGAGTCGGATGCTTCACTGACTGAGCCACCCAGGTGCCCCTAGATATATTT
This sequence comes from Taxidea taxus jeffersonii, assembly GCA_003697995.1. Classification (NCBI taxonomy): domain Eukaryota; kingdom Metazoa; phylum Chordata; class Mammalia; order Carnivora; family Mustelidae; genus Taxidea; species Taxidea taxus. Next base: position 122 of record RCUC01053718.1, on the reverse strand, counting down.
TAAAATTCACTAATTCTCCTGAGCTATATCTAATTTGCAATTTAAGCCATTAAATCCACCGAGGTTTTATTTCAACAATGACAGTTTCAGAAGTTCCATTTTCCACCTAAATCTGCCTCTTC
>RCUC01053677.1:0-21134 GCA_003697995.1 Taxidea taxus jeffersonii | reverse complement strand
TGCCTCTCCTTGGATACAGTCCCAGGCTTGCCCTTGTGGGAAATGAACCTCCTCTTGGAAGATACATTTGGAATCAGAGGGCCTTGTCTGGCTCCCCACAAAGGCCAGTCCTAGGTTTTCAGGGTGCAGGACTGGAGGGGGAAGCCTCCAGGCAAGCCCAGGGAGGCTGGGCTCAGCTGCAGCAGAGATAGGCCTAGGCCTAGGGCAAGGACAGGAGAGCTCTGGGGCTGAGCCACACCTGCGTTCACTCACGTAGGCGAGACCCTCGAGCTTTGGTGTCAGCGGGCCATCAGCCCCAGACCAGCCCAGAACAAGGCAAGGAGAGTACGGTGTGGGAGGCAGCAGCTGGCTGGGAAGTCTACACCTGGTGTGGTGACAATTTGACTGTTAGGGCTTGCTTTTCCCCTTTTCCGTTTCAGAGGTGGTGCCATAGAAGGGTCTGGAAAGTGGAGTCTGGAGCTAGCCGGTCTGGTTCCATACTGAGTTCTGCCTCATGCTGGATGCAGAGTCCTCGGGCAAGCTACTTAACTTCTCTGTGCCTCAGTTCCTTCCTCTAGAAAAAGGACAATAACAGCATCCACCTCACAGGATCATTGTGAAGATGAAGGGATTAATTCACATAAAGAGCTTGGAGCAGTGGCCAGCATACTGTAAGCACTCGGTGAAGATGAATAGTAGCCATTATTCTTTGGGAACAAAAATTAATGTCCCCCCTCCCCCCCAAAAAATCAATGCCCCAGAGGGTGGCAGGGATGGGGTAGGGGAAACATTTTAATCTTCTCAACCCAAGAGACAAAGTTCATCCAAAGATTTTTCGACACGATCAAAAAGAAAAGACTGACCAGGACATGTCACTTCCTATCAGTGGGGAAACATTTTCAGATGACACTGTGGTGTGGTAGCAAACCCTTCACTCTGCCCTAAATAAATTATCATAGGAAAAAACATTAAATCTGTGGGCTGATTCTCCAGCCGACATGCTTTCATTTTTCGAAGTAACCTGATAGTCTCCTAAGATTAAAAGAATAGCATATTCTGAAACTATGCTATGTTTCTGATTGCTATTTCTACCTTAAACATATGATTTTTCCCTTGGAGGAGGGACAGGTCTCTAAATAAAATGTATTTAAATTTTTATCTCTTTTTACAATACCTGTCAAGCCAATCCTCTCTTCATTTTCAGAGCCTGCCTTCAATTTCTTTAAAATCCATGTACCTGGAAAACACCACACTACATTAGTCTTTGTACATCCATTCATTCTTCTAGTCAAGAAGCATTATTAAGCATCTACTACATGCCAGGTTCTATGTTAGATGCTCTAAAGGTTATAGGATGCAAGAACTCTAGGGCCCTCATCTTGGGAAGACTGTCACCAGTACAAAACTGGGTAGAATCAATAAAAGAAGACATATGGAAGATGCCATAACATGTTCACATCAGGATTAGCTCATAGTTTGAAATTACCAATCCAATCACATTTCCAAACGTAAGGATGTTCTCTGTGGAGAAGCTCCCAGGCACATTCACTGCTCAGCCGGGGAGTTTAGAGGCTTGGAGAGAATGGCAGTCACAAAACCCACAGCCAGACAAACCAAACCAGGGTCATTGGCTGAGAAAAGGAATGAACCATGGCTCCCTTAAGTAAAAGTTTTCTCAGGTAGCAATGGAAAGCAAATCAAAGAATTAAAAAATAGATTAGCATTCCCTTTCCTCAACACTGTTTACTATTGTATGACCACTTAGTGCAAACTCCACGTGTACTTCTTGTACCAAGAAAATGTACCGCTTTCACAAAACAAAAAAGAGCTCTCAGGTTCTTCAGAGAAGAGGAATTGTTGTCACAGAAAACCTGCTGCCTGGCAACAAAACAGCAACTCCTCACACCTTTCTTCCAGCCACGGACACACAGAGCCTCACCCTCTCTCGGGCTCATTCCTCCTGACTAACGAGTACAGCGCTCTTTCTGATAGGATCTGGGGTTGGGAGAACTGGGTTTTAAGGCTCTGGTTTAGAAGCACCAATCAGTATGGAAGTTTTGAAATCGCTAAGAATTTAATCATAGAGTCAGAGCCTTTGCAAAAGCCACGATACAATAAAACAAGAGGGCCATTTGGCTGAGTTCCTTTTCTTTTCTGCTTTTTGTTTTCTATAGTGACAGTTTCTCAGAAGTGTTGTTCTTTTGCCCCTTAGCCAGGGGCCCTGGGGTGGTCCTCCTTCTCTGGCTTTCATGCTTAGTGTGAAAATGGAGGCATGCAACACAGCACTTCTCTTCAGTCCCTAAATCCATTGAAGAAAACCCATGTCCATTGTAATGCCAGCTTCATTTCCTGGCCAAATGCTAAGACAAATGAGCAACTCTCCTCTTTTCAAATGTCGGGTATAACAGAACCATTGGACACAATGTTTGGGAGCGAGTTGCTAACCAACATTCTATAGAACAGAGTGTATTCAGTGATATGACTCACAGATAAATTACTTCACCCTCATGGACCTCAAACTGGGTGTGCCATTTGCTGTAGGTTGACTCAGGGCTTAACCCTTCCATGTATGGAGAAATCCCACTTGTCTTCTTTCCCCCCTCAATGTCTCAAACGCCTCTGAGTGGTGGCAGACGCTGTTAGGCAGGGACAATGGCTCACAAGAGTTCCCTCATCTCAGAACATCAGGACTTGTTTCTCAATAGATCTGGCCACTATCAGCAGGGGCACAGATTATGGGAAAATGCAAATTCCAGCAGTTGGGCAATTAGATGCAAAAAAGGAGTAACTCATCTCTAGCTATGTAGGCAGTTTTACATTTAAGAAAAGTTCAAGGGGTGCCTGGGTGGCTCAGATGTTAAGTGTCTGCGTTCAGCTCGGGTCACGATCTCAGGGTCCTGAGATCAAGCCCCAGGACCAGCTCCCTGCTCAGCAGGAAGCCTGCTTCTCCCTCTGCCCCTCCCTCTGCTTGTGTTCCCTCTGTCATTGTCTCCCTCTCTGCCAAATAAATAAATAAAATCTTTATAAAAAAACAAAAAGAGGGACGCCTGGGTGGCTCAGTTGGTTAAGGGGCTGCCTTCGGCTCAGGTCATGATCCCAGCATCCTGGGATCAAGTCCCACATCGGGCTCCTTGCTCAGCAGGGAGCCTGCTTCTCCCTCTGCCTCTGCCTGCCACTCTGTCTGCCTGTGTTCGCTCCTGTGCTCTCTCTCTCTCTCTGACAAATAAGTAAATAAAATATTTTTTTAAAAAACAAAACAAAAAGAAAAGTTCAATATTCTTCACCTTGTCACCTCATCCTACTTATGACCCTTTCTGAAAGACATCTAACATGTGTTTTTTTTTTTCTCATCAGCATCCAAGGTCTGAAACTTCTAATGCCTGCTGAAGAATTGAATAGGAGGGAGACATTTGAGTTCTGTACTCTGTTTCTGCTCTACCTAATTGTTCGTAAATGTTCTTTAGTGTAAATAAACAATGACACTGCTGTGGCATCAATATGAATGAATGCAGCCTCAGTCATTAAGGACATATTCCCCCAGTGTGTTTGTGATTTAATGACTTGTCATTTTCTTCCAATCTTATTTTTTGGGCTTAAGGTCAGTGATACTAGGAGTCCAATGGCTTGTGATAACAACAAAGACAATATAGTCAATCGAGCCTCTGAAATGTTGGTATAGTCTTAATACTGTTAATGGAGGGTTGATGATTTCTGCAAGAATTAAGGGTCCTGAGCTGACACAAGAGACACAAGAAGTACTTTTTACTCTTTTAAGACAGTAGTCTTTAGAGCAGTTTTAGGATCACAGAACAAGGTGAATGTACAGAGATTTCCCGTATACCCTTTGCCCAGACACATGCAAAGCTTCCCCCACTACCAGCACCTTCCCACCAGACATTTGTCCCATAGGACATTTGTTACTCCAGATGAACCTACATGGACACATCATCATCATCCAAAGTCCATGGTTTATATTAGGGTTCACTCTTGGTGGTGTACATTTTATGGGTTTTGACAAATGTATAATGATATGTATCTACCATTACAGAATCATACAGACAAGGTTCAGGGCCCCAAAATCCTCTGTGCTCTACTCATTCATCTCCCTTCCCTCCAACCCCAGGGAATCACTAATCCTTTATACTACTTTGTAGTTTTGCCTTTTCCAGAATGCCATAGAGTTGGAATCACACAGTATCTAGCCCTTTCAGATAATCTGCTTTCCCTCAAGGATATACCTTAACATCTCTTCCACACACTTTCATGGTTTGATGGCCCATTTCTCTTTAGGGCTGAATAATATTCTGTTGTCTCATTGTATCACACTTCATCCACGTACCTACTGACGGACATCTTGGTGGCTTCCAAATTTTGGCAATTCTGAATAAAGCCTCTATCGATGTTCATGTATCAGGCTTCATGTAGACACAAGTTTTCAACTCATTTGGGTAAATAGCTAGGAGTAGGATTGCTGAACCATATGGTAAGAGTATGTTTAGTTTTGTAAGAAACCGCCAAGCTGTCTTCCAAAATGGGTGTACCATGTTCATGCCCACCAGCAATGACCGAGCCTTCCTGTTGCTTCACATCTTCAGCAGACTCTGGTGTTGTCAATGTTTTGGATTTTGGCCATTCTGATAGGTGTGTAGTGGTTCTCATTGTTATTTTCATCTGTGTTTTCATGATGACATATGCAGTGGGGTATCTTTTTGCATGTTTATATCTTCTTTGGTGAGCTGCCTATAAAGGTTTTGGTCAATTTTTTAATCAGGTTGTTCGTTTTCTTTTTTTTTTTTAAGATTTTATTTATTTATTTGACAGAGAGATAAAGAGAGAGAGCACAAGTAGGCAGAGCGGCAGGCAGAGGGAGATGAAGAGGCAGGCTCCATGCCGAGCAGGAAGCCTGATGCAGGGCTCGATTCCAGGATCCTGGGGTCACAACTGGAGCCCAAGGCAGCTACTTAACTAACTGAGCCACCCAGGCGGCCCTGTTTTTTGTTTTTTCTTTTTCTTGTTGATGAGGGAAAGTGGTTGTAAAAGGCAATTCACTCTCTTCATCAGCTAAACACCCAGACGTGTCAGCTGTGCTTGAAACTCTATGGCTCAGTGAAGCTCCACCTTCCAGAATGATCCTCAGGCCAGCACAGAGGAGCTCAGACGGTAAGGACACAGTCTTGGAGAACCCTCGACTCTGTACCCTTCCTGCTGGATAATCTCAGGCAAGTTACTTCACCTGTCTTAGGCTCAAGTTTCTCCTCCATACAAATTAAGATCATAATAGTCCTCATGGCTAGGTTTGTGCAGATTAAAAACGATAACACTGATGGCGTTCTAGCCTAGTGCCTGACACATCAGATAAGTGCTCAGGAAACAGTGTTTGTTCTAATAAGAAGGGGACCATGGTAAGCCATTATCAAGTAGAACTGGGTTTTGAGAATAAGAGTGTTGACCAATTTGGTTTGCCTGCTAGCTGCTAGGGCTGCCGTAACAAAATAACACAAAGGAAGTGGTTTAAGTAACAGAAATGTATTTTCTCATCATTCTGGATGAGAATTCATCATTCTGGATGATGGAAGCCCAAAACCACAGTGCCAGCTAGTTTCTTCTGAGGCCTCTCTCCTTGGCTTGCAGATGGCCACCTTCTCCCTGTGTCCTCCCGTGGTCTTCCTTCTGTGTGTGTTTGTGTCCAGATCTCCTCTTCTCCTCTAAGGACACCAGTCATATCAGTCATATTAGAGCCCACCCTGATGACCTCATTGTAAATTAATTACCCCTTTAAGATCCTACCTCCAACTACAGTCACAGTTCTGAGGTCTTGGAGGTTAGAACTTTAATATATGAATCTGAGGTGGAGGGGCACAATTTAACCCATAACAGTTTGGAAAATCTATCTACTTTGGTTGGGCTTTTTCAGGAAAATGACATAGGCTTGGAAGAGACCAGGAAAAGGAAATCTTTCTGCTTCCCTCTACCCATGCTGAAGTCTGCTTTCCAGAGCCTGGCCCATGAAGGAGCCAACAGTATTAAATGGAATGACCAAAACCTCCCTTGATAAATGGAGTCCTCTGATAGCAACCAGCTGCTCAAACCCACAGCCCCATGTGTTATCAGTTGAATTATGGTTCCCTAAATGTGACCTTATTTGGAAATGAGGTGTTTAGGGTGGGCTGTAATCCAATACAATTGTGTTGTAAAAGGGGGAAACTTGGACCCAAAGACACACACACACACACACACAAACGAGGATGGTATAAAGACACATTCACAGGCCTGAGGGAGGCCAAGAACAGGTCCTTCCTTCAGCCCTCTGAAGAAACCAATCCCACTGACACCTCGAGCTAGGACTTCTAGCCCTCAGAATTGTGGGGAAATAAATGTTGTTTAAGAAGGCCCTTTGTGATGGCAACCCCAGGATCCCAACACACCATCCTTCCCTCATTTGCCTGACAGCTATCTCATCAGTTTCTATGGGGTGTCAGGCCCTAAGATACAATGATGAATAATGTACATTTCCTACCTTTAAGAAGTTTGTAGGCTTTGGAGGGTGAACAATTACATTTAAAAATCATCTTGGTTGAGGCACCCTCCTGGTTCAGTCTGTAGAGCATTTGACTCTTGATCTCAGGGTCATGAGGGGTTGTGAATTTGAGCCCCATGTTGGGGATAGAGTTTACTTAAAAAAAAAAAACAAACTTAAATCATTTGGGCTCGATGTGACTGGTGTTCCATTTCCTTGTTGGTCAGGAAATAGGTTTTCAGTTTTTGTTTTAATTTGGTGTCAAAACCCTGACTTTTGCTATCTAGGAGTCATTCTCTGGGGGGTGGGGGGAACATTAGGTCTCCCTCAGTATCTTGCTTGCTGCCCTACACAGCCTCCAATCTAGCCACCCACGAGTCCTTCCCCCACATAGTCCTTCCCTCCCAAAGAGTCTTTGGGAAGGCAAATTGGGTCTTGCCACAGCTCAAACCATCTCACTCTTCTCTGGCTTAAAGCATTTCAGTGGTTCCCCATTTTTCCAATCATAAGCATAACTCCCTAGAATGGCATATGCCCACGCCCTGTCATGGTTTCCTGGTTCAGCCATGCTGATCTTACTCCTCCACAAGAACCTGGGCTTGCTGCTCCTTCTGCCTGAATCCCCCTTCACTCCTCTCTTGACCTGGTTAACCTACCTCCCTCCAGATCTTGTTTATTCATCATTTCTCCTACAGAGCTTTCCCTGAACACCCAACTTAGGACAAATCTCCCATGGTCCTCACTAGTAGTACCATGTACATCTACCTTCTTATCATAGTTGAGATTTTTTACTTGTGTAATTCTAAGCTCTGAAGGCCTATCTATATCCATTCACTATAATATTCTCAATGTTTGGACACAAGGTTGGGGCTCAATAAATATTATTTGAATGAATTAATGAATCAATGAGTGAGTGGGTCAGTACTGACCCTCAGAATTTCCAATTTGGGAAGTAAGCCATAGTATTTGAAAAATAGTTAAGTATTAATGAATATGAACAAAGTCAGTACAAATTTGAGCAGTACTGTAGAAACAAGCTTTTTGCAAAGTTGTTTATTGTTAAGAAGCTCCTTATCTCCCAAAATCAATTTCCTCCTATTACACACTGAATATATTTTCTGAGTATTTACTTACTAATCCATTCACTACAAAATCTCTCATACATGTTATAGAATTTTTAAGGAATTCTAATCTCCTCTTTTTAAAACAGTCAGATACCAGTTGACTAGTGACAAGTTAATTGATTTCATTGCCAGACTTAAGAATTTTCCAGACCTTCTGAATAAATTTAAATTAATTGAATACTGAATGAGTCTGAAGGACTGTAAGGCAAAGGTGCATCTGCTCTGGAACTCTGATCTACCAAATGTTCCTTGGCTTACGCGGATGTCAAAAGCATCATGATGAGCCCAGCAGCCCACCCCCCTCCCCACCCCAACCCCTGCAGTGGAGGAGTTGGTTATCTACAGTGAGCATGTGGATATTAACAAGTATTATAGCACAGCAGGATAACTGCCCCAGAGGTGTGTTCAAAATGCCATCAACCTCATGCAGCAAATAGAAAATGTAACGCTTAACACAATCACCCCAACTCTCCACATTTTATTTATTTATTTATAAAATATTTACTTATTTTGAGAGAGAGTGTGCAAGTGCTCAGGCGTGGGTGGGGGGGCAGGACAGAGAGGGGAGGGACAGAGGGAGAGAATCCTTGAGCAGACTCCCCACGGACTGCAGAGCCCAAGGCAGGTCCAGGACCCTGAAATCATGACCTGAGCTGAAATCACGAGTCTGATGCTTAACTGACTGAGACACCCAGGTGCCCCGAACCCTCTACATTATAACAAGAATCATGATTGGAGAAGGAAACATGCTGAATAAAACAAGGCTTAACTATAGTTTTTCCTTAAGCAGAATGAATAGTTGGACATTCAGCCTTCCTCACCTTTTACTTCCTTAACTTTGTCAGCTTTCCTGAGAATGCCTCTTACTCTCTTGTCATTTCTTTGTATTCCCCACACACACTACCCGCCTTCTATTTTTCCCATAGGATGTAATTATGTTTTTACTTTGCAGTTGGTCTTTTGGCACTGAGTTCCCTAAGGAGAGGCACTCCTATTCCCTAGATCACCTGACTTTTCAATATATCCCCCTTGATTCCTGGCTCCCTTAAAATACAAATAAACCAATTCTCTACCTAAATATTTAAGAACTCAGAGTGGATGGGGAAGTCAGAATCCTAAAATATAGGATTTTTCAATTAGTTTGGAGTATATATGATGCAGCTATTTGTTTTTTTAAAGGTTTTTTAAATAAAGATTTTATTTATTTATTTGAGAGAGAGAGAGATCACAAATGGAGGGGCGGGGGTAGAGGGAGAAGCAGACTCCCCACTGAGCCTGACATGGGACTTAATCCCAGGACGCTGGGATCATGACTTGAGCTGTAGGCAGACGCTTAACCGACTGAGCCACTCAAGGCATCCCTGACACAGCTATCTAAACAATATGGAAATTGGGATAGAAATTGAAACTGTTAAACCCATACAAAGCAACCTTTCTTTTACCTGCAAACAATTTATTACTAACTGCTTCTCTTTTGGGCCCATTGGGGAAAATGGTTCAGGTTAATCCAAATGTTTTTCATTGATATATTTTTCAACCTGTCAGGTCCAATTAAGTTTTGGGAATATTAGCAAGTAAAGCTATCGTATGGTATCTGCCTTCATAATTTATAGAAAGTAGAGTTTCCTATTATGTAATTAGTTAACTAGAGATGCCCCTTCCTGAGAGGAGGGGTGGCTATTCGGGTGGCCTGCTGGTGGAAAGTAGCCTCTTTTGCTCTCTGGTTCACTGAGACCCATTCCCTGGACCCCAGCAATGACTTCTGGCCAATCATACAGAGAGAGTTATTTGATAAGCCAAATAGTCACTCATTCGTTCATTCATTCATTCAATTGCCCTCTGGTGCCAGGCACTGTTCTAGTCCCTGGGGAAATAGCAGAAAACACAGCAGGCAAAGTGCCTGCCTTCATGGAGTTTACATTCTAGCAAGTGAAACAGACCATAAGTATGTAAACAAGTAACTATATACTCTAATATCTGGTAGCATTAGATGGTATGAAGAAATTAAAGAAGAGGAAGGGGTCAGAGCTGATGAGAGTTGATATAAGGGACCTATTACTGACATATCACAGTTTAGAATCTACAAAGAGGGTTGCAGAAATGCTCTGTATATCCTGATGTTTCAGTGACTGTATGATAATCCAAATTCATATCCAGGTGAAGAACAGTTGCAATGATCTGCAATTTTAGAGCCTGAATTTTAAATTTTAAATTTTAATTTTGAATTTAGCTGAATTTTAAAGCCATACTACTCTGAGTTCTTGGTTGTGAGTGACAGAAAACCCAGTCCAAACAGGTGTAGGAAGAAAAAGGGAATCTCCTACTTTTCCTAAGGGAAAACTTCAGGGGGGTTGGCCAAGCTAGATCTAGGAGTTCAAATAATATCACGTGGACCCTAACCTCTCTTTCTTCTCGGGTTATGCTTTCTTCCAGTTTTTTCTTCATTCTCAGATGAACCAAGCAGATAATCTGAATAGCTGGAAGTCCATCTCTAAGTCTCCAAAGAGTTAAAACAAAACAAAACACAACCCAGAATTCAATCCCACTGGCGGTTTCACCTTCTGAAACCCATTGCTGTGGACAAGGGGATTCCGTCTCCTCATTGGCTGTTCTGAGACACATGCCCAAACTCAGAGCCAGAGGTGGGGCGGGGCGCGGGGTTGGGGCAGTGTTGAGGCAGCTCACCAAACCACATGGATTAAGGGTGGGGAGTAAACAAGTCTCCAAGGCAAGCACTAGTTCTGTTACTGGAAGAAGGAGGAAAGGATGTTGGGAAGCTAAAATCAGGAAATGTCCATGATCAAGTATAGAAACTCCACCCTCTTAAATCCATCCCCAATACATGCCAATTTCACAATTGATGTCACAAAGAACATCTTTTTATATTTTGAATCCACTAACATGGTTGTGTAGTTTATAGTTCAGGCTTTTAGTCTTTAAATCCTACTCCAAAATTAAGAGTGACTTATGCACTGCTGTTAAAATGTTATGGGATTCTCTATGTGTCTATGTATTGACCTTAATCAGAGAACTTTATATTTTCTTATTTTCATCGCCTTTGTGTTGCTATACAAGTCATTTGCTTTATTTTTTAAATCAAATCCAATTAACCAACATATAGTACATCATTAGTTTCAGATGTAGACTTCAGTAATTCATCAGTTGCATATAACACCCAGAGCTCATCATATCACATGCCCTTCATAATAGTCATTCATTTTAAGAAGAAAGTATGTATAAATATATATATTGGCAAAGTCCTGTTCATGGTTTGTTTTTGTCCTTTCTTATGGCTTTTTTTTTTTTTTTTACATGGGGCTCAAACTCAGGACTCTGAGATCAAGACCTGAGCCAGGATCCAAAGTTGGATGCTTAACCGGCTGAGCCACCCAGGCACCCCATGGCTTTTTTTTTTTTTTTTAATAATTATGATATTGTCCTTTAAGCCTGAATCATTTTCAAGGGGATTTCAGTCTCTCAGATTTTTCCAGAACTTAAGGTCACCTACACTTAGTCTCTGAACTTAGCAGAGGTAAATCCTAATCTTCATGTCTTAGAAAGGCCTAATAGCAAAGGGTCTCAAATTGTTTTCTGCTCAGCACATTTCTCTCGTTGATTGCACAGATCAGAACCCATCAAAATAGGACATCCTCCAAGATCCATTCATGGTGAGCATCGGGTGGGACCATGCCTGGTGGAGTCTTCTGCAGTGGGATGTCCTGTTTTGGAAAGCAGAGGTCCTGGAACCCTGGAGATTTTCTGCAAAGAAGCTTTACAACATCACTTCCTCAAAAGATCCCTGCTGGACCGTCCCTCTTTGACACACCTTGTGGAACTCAAATGGAAAACCCAACTTTCTCAAGGTCTAAAGCAGTTATGTTAGTCAAACAATTAGGGATTTAAACAATTTGAGCTATTTTTTAGTTTGCCGCAGACTGCAGAGTTATAAATAACAAACATAGAGACTTGATGCTGAAAGGAGTTACCATGTTCTCTGTATCACCGTGGTGTGTGTGGGCACGTGCCAACAGCAGTGTCTGTTTCCTGGATACCATCCAAGTACAGTTGAACTTTTAGGTTCTTTTACTGCAAATTAAAAGCTCTCTGATAGCCTCTGCATTTTTCATATGGTTCATTGGTGACATTACTGGGCAGCTTTCACTAATGATTATCCAGGCTTCTCAGCTTAGAATCCAGCCCTTTTACAACCTTCTGTTATGGCTGCAGAGTTCACAGGATTCCTGGGTGGCTCCAATTGGGCGTCTGCCTTCAACACAGGTCATGAACTCCGGATCTTGGGATGAGTCCCGCCTTGAGCCCCTGGCTGGCTCAGCAGGGACCCTGCTTCTCCCTCTGCCTCTTCCCCTGCTTGTGTGTTCTTTCTTTTTCTCAAATGAATAAATCAAAAATCTTTTTTTAAAATGCAGACTTGATGACACAAGACAATCACATGCTGCGTATTACCTTATTTAGGTAAATGCAGTGCGATCAATAAATCCAGAACCAGAATGAAAACGGAATGTGGCAATCAATGTACAAATTGGGATCCAGGTCATACTTTTTAGACCTTGCCTTTCTACCCCTGGCTCACCTGCTTCCTTCAGTTTTCTCCCTTCTCTTTATCTGGCCCTGATCTCTCTCACAGGAGAAAGAAAGACATCAGGTACACCCTTCTTACTGCTCCAAAGAATGTGAGCTCTTTATTCTTTGACCTCACCACACTTTGTAACTCTCACAGGAGTTCCCCAGATCTTTGCGGTGTTCTAGTTATCTATGCACACCTTATCCTTGCCAACACTGGCTAGGCTGAGGGATGTAAATTCCATCATAAAACTCCCCACGTTTGCAGCATGTCTCAGTGTTGTGCAGCACGCATGACTGCCTCGTGCCATGTCTGACTCTTACATGTGTGGTTCCTGGATGAAATTCTATCATTACCTTCTTTCTTAAAAATGTGCATCCCACTTGGGTATATCTCCTTGAAGCAATTTTTTGATAAATTTCAAGGAGTTGGTGATTCATTTCTACAATGCAAGTTTTTGTTTTGTTTAGAATCTAGGAAGGCCATATGCCAGATCAGCATTTTTTCTTAAGAAAAGTAAATCCCCTGGGGTATCTTCAGCTCAGGTCATGATCTCAGGGTCCCGGGATGGAGCCCTCAAATTGGGCTCTCTGCTCAGCAGGGAGCCTGCTTCTCCCTCTCTCTCTGCCTGCCTCTCTGCCTACTTGTGATCTCTCTCTCTGTCAAATAAATAAATAAAATCTTTTAAAAAGAAAAGAGGAAAGGATATCCCTTGAAACAGAAACATACAATTTCAGGTGTTAATAAAATAGAAAGAGAATAAGGGATGCCAAGTTTCATCCTATGGTGGCAGGTGGATGCTGAGCCTTAGACATATTTTCTTCTATCCAATAGTAATTAATGGGTTTTCCACTTCTTGTTGTAAAAATGAAAATAAAAACAGAGCAAAGTTGTGACAGTACTGTGTAAATTTTGATGTGCTCTAGAGATGTGTCTTCAAGGGTTGGCAACAATGGGACATAAATATTAACAGCTGGTATTTGAATCATGTTCTTATTTGATAGGGCAGATTTTATCAGTTCTACCTGAAACAAGAGAAAACTGCAGTCATCAAGGTCACTCAAGCTACTCCAAGGCAGAGTTCTATTTCATATCCAAGTCTCTGATTCCATCCCCTGCACAGTGCCCAAGACCCATCCTCGTTCAGGAGAAGAATCTGGTTCTTCACAAAAATCAGGAAGGACCCAAGAACCGGGGGTCAAGCTCTGGTTGCTGTCTTTCATTCTAGCCTGACTATACTCTCTCAGAAAGATGCTTGGGCCCTCTGGACCTTGTCTTCGAGACCACCATACCCCAGTGCACATGTGTATGCCCCCAAGTGCATGTGCACATGCGCACCCCCTACCTCCCCCAGTATAGAGAACAAAGAAAAGGGTTCCCTGCCTGCTTCACTTTCACATTCCCACAAAACCAGCCTAGATTCTGGGCTATGAGGCTGGGAGCCAGAATTTCCTGCCATCCAAGCCGGGATGGGCAGCTGCCATTCATCAGCTCAACGATTCCCATGATGCCAGGGGGCTGCATGGCGTGCCTGGGGCATGTTGGCCTCCCTCTGGAACAGCTCATCAGTTCAGGTATTCTGCAGGCCTGCCAATTTGGTAAATATTTACTAGAGGAAGTGACTAACATTTATTTATTGAGTATCTACTCTGTTCAACACACAGCACTATGGCTAATAATTACAATATCTTGGGCAACATTAGGTGGGTGAACTGACTCTAATAAATATCACAATAGCTCTAGGTGGTTGTGTTTATTTTACAGACAAGAAAAGACACATGGCTTAAGGATCTTGCTCAGGTTTTATTTATTATTTCTTTTTTTAAATATTTTATTTGTTTATTTGACAGACAGAGATCACAAGCAGGCAGAGAGGCAGGCAGAGAGAGAGGAGGAAGCAGGCCCCATGCAGCACAAAGAGCCCGATGCGGGGCTCGATCCCAGGACCCTGAGCCGAAGACAGAGGCTCTAACCCACTGAGCCACCCAGGCGCCCCAGGACCTTGCTCAGGCTTTATAAGAAGCTGAGTGACAAACCCAGGTCTGTTTCACTCTAGAACCACCCAGCTGTAAGCAAGGAGCTGGGGATATTGTGAAGGACGTTACCTGTGTACAGGTGTTATGGTCTCATACTAGGTGTTATGGGTGGAATTGTGTCCCCCAAAAAGATATGTTGAAGTCCTGATCCCCAGAACCTCAGAATATGAGCTTATTTGGAGCTGGGGGCAACTAGAGATGTAATTAATTAAGGAAATATGAGGTCAGAGTGAAGTAGGCTGAACCCTTAATCCAACATGGCTGGTGTTGTTAGAAGAAAAGAGACACAACGAGAAGGTGGCCATGTGATGACGAGGCAGAGATTGGGTGATGTGGCCACAAGCCAAGGAGTGCCTGGGGGACCAGAAGCCAGAAGAGAGGAGGAAGGATCCTTCCCAGGGGTTTCTGAGGGAGCGTGACACTGCTGACACTTTGATTTCAGCCATCTGGCCTCCAGAACTGTGAGACAATAAATTTCTGTTGTTTTAAGCCACCAAGCACGTGACGCTTTTTTATGGGAGCCCCAGAAAGCTATTAAATCAGGTTAAATGAAGAGTGTTTTAATAGAGGTGTACAGCAAGTATTATAAGAATTAGCCTGTTGTATAGAAAAACAGACTGGGAAGACCTGGAAAGGGGGTTTAAAAAAGTGTGTTGCCTTTGCCCTTAGTCTTAAAGTGTAAGTAGGCTTTGGGAAGTGAAGAGGTGGGACAGAGAGGCTGAGGAGCACACCTGGGGCCATGGAAAGGCACAAGCTGGGCAGAGAGGAGGAGCCTCCCACCAGCCCAGGGGGGGCAAAAGGCCCGTGTCAATGCAGCAAGGGGGTGGGGAGAGATCGTCAGGCTGTCTGCCCCCAGTCTTATTGGGCTCCCCCTTTTCAATAAGGAGTCTCCTCCAGGCCCAAGACCCACCTTGCCCCAGAGCAGATTTACTCTGCTGGACAGGACACAGTCTACCCCTTTTCTGCTTCCTTTCATAATGACACTGCCCTGCTCCCCAATGTCCTGGTGCTGTTTGGTGTCTGTCATAGTCCGGTCTGGGCAGGGCCCCCCATTCATTTGCAGATACCCCCCCTGGGACCTGAGTCCTTCCTCTGGCATCTGGGCCTTGAACCTTCCGAGTCTGGTAACTCCTTCCAGGACCTTCCATCCATGTTCACTCCCACTGAGCTGCCTGGCTGTGCCCTCTGCCCAGCTGGGCCAGCCTCACTGGCCCCACAGATGGCCTGATTCCAGGTCCCAGTTCTTTCCGGCCACTCCAGCAGCCCCTGCCTTGAGCTAGAGCCCTAGACGTTTGTGAGCAGGAGTGTGACATGATCTAAGCCAGAACTCTAACTGCTGTGTAAATGTTGAACTGAATAGTAGACCATGTGGAAGCTGTGTCTGGCAGGAACGTGGCCTTCATGAGTATTTTTTGACTAAACGAACAGATAAAAAGGCAACAAGGTGAAGATTACTGGGGTTGTCCAGGACAGAGGTACTGAGCCCCTCTAAGTAGGTTTGCCCCACTTCAGATACAGATGACAGCAGGACAGATGATGAGGGTGGGGGGTCAGCTCTGAGATACAGAGGGAGGAGTGAGGGTTTTGCTGTTCCATAGTCTGGCTTCAGTCCTGGCCCCGCGGCCTCTTGGCCGTCCACCTTGGGGACTTCACCCCCAAGCTTTAGCTTCGTCCCTCACGACACTGATCTGTGAACACCCACCCCTCAGAGCGACTGGGGAGAGTCAGTGTGGGCCCAGGACTGTTAAACTTCCTGGTGGTCCACACATGGGGAAATGGGTCAGTACAGTAGATCCTCACCCCAGACTCTAATGACTTGGAGGAAGAATCAAAGAATGAGGCATCACCCAGGTTCTCAAGGGTCTGGGATACCTGCAGAAGGAGGTTACCTGGCAGGCATGCAGACTCAGAAAATAAAACAAGGGCCAGTCTAGTGCCTTGCAGAGGACTAGCACTTATTGAGATGGCTGAGAAAATACAGACCAATGATACGAATGACCAGATCTGGGTGCGACATGGAAATGAGAAGTAGAAGCCCAGAGCCAGCTGGACTGCCCTGATGCATGTCATAGCGCCCAGACCTGGGGTGCTGGGTCCACACACAGCCTGGGGACTGGCAGAGGGCTATTGTGGGCCAAGGAACTCTCGCTGGGGGAGAAATGGGCTGGAAACCGGGCTGGAAACCAGGCTGGGAAAATAGCAGTGGGAGTCAGGCTGGGAAAAGAAGGGGCAGGTATGACTGGAATCTTCTAGCAAAGTCCGGAGGGTGTGGATGGGAGGGAGCAAAAGAGCCGTGGGTGATGTAGATATTTACAACCAATCTGACTGCCAAGCGGGCACTGAGCACCTTCGGGGGTAATCTGACCTGTGGCCTGCCTGGCAGAGCCTTGGAGCAGAAGCAAGGTTTCTTGTACCGCTGACTCCCAGAGCACCTGGGCGTGGAGGAGCGCCAGCCAAGCACTGAGCCTGCCATATCTTAGCAGCAAAGGGACCCTTCTCAGATGACACAGTGTGCTGCTTTCCCTTTTCAGAGGTGTGTGCTACAAAGATTCGCAACAATTGTAATTGAGTAGTGATGAAATACTCCTCCGAATTCCACGACAAATATAGTACATTTATAATGGACCCTTCACATTCAATGATCAATGAGCATGACAATAAGAGACAAGAATTAGGTTAAATATCCAAGTGGAGGGGCACCTCACTGGCTTCGGTAGACAGCGTGACTCTTGATCCCGGGGTTCTGAGTTCGGGCCCCACTTTGGATGTAGAGATAACTTAAAAAAATAAAAAAAATTTAAAAAATTATCCGGGGCACCTGGGTGGTTCAGTCAGTTAAGCATCTGACTCTTGATTTCGACTCAGGTCACGATCTCGGGGTCATGGGATCAAGCCCCGCATTGGGCTCCCTGCTCGGCGGGGAGCCTGCTTCCCCCTCTCTCTCTGCCTGTCTCTCTGACTACTTGTGATCTCTCTCTCTCTGTTAAATAAATAAATAAAATCTAAAAAAAAAAAAGATCCTTCCTCTCCCTGTTCACGCACGCATGCTCTCTCGCTCTCTCAAATAAATAAATACATCTTTAAAAAAAAAAAAATTCAAGTGGAGCCGCTAAGCCTGTTCTGGACATGTCCCAGCAGAGATCTTTCTGAAATCCACTTGTTTATATAATGAGACCTCGTAAAGTTCCACATTGAACAAAAAGGAATACCGAAGAGAAATTGGCCCTGTCGGATATTGGGTTACTCTGACTGTGGAGCCACAGGCACTAAGATGTCAAAGCACACAGACCACCTGGCTGTCAGACCCAGGTGCACACAGGAACTTCATGCCTGATAGAGGTGATGTCACCAATCAATGGGGAAAGGATGGATCTTAAAGTGAAGAGCTGGGGAAAGTGTCTCTCCGTATGGAAAAAAAGTAAAATTGCACCCATACTTAATTGCACATATGGGTGAACTACATTTCTGGGGAAATAAAGACCTACATGGGGGTAAAACTAAAAAATTTAATGGGGGAAAGTTAAAGGAATGGTTTTCTGAACTAGGGAAAGAAAATACTTCGAAAATTGAATATCAAGGACATAAAACTATCAGAAAAATCATTGATGAATTCAATTAGAAAGAACACCACATGCAAAATTAATGCAGCTGATGGTGAACATATTCGCAATGTCTAAAACCAGCAGGGGATTAGTAGAAAAATCTGGGAAACTCTGGCAAACAACAAGGAAACCCCAACAAAAGCAGGCAGCAGAAAGGAAGAATTTCCAAAGTAGAAAATCCAAAAGGCCAGCAGCATAGTAGAGCCACTCAAATATGTTAGTGTTCAGAGGAATGCAGATTAAAACAACAATGAGGTTATTTAGTAGGTATCGTCATGGCACCAAGTAAGTGTGGTCAGATGTGAAGATGTGGGATCTCCTGTGCCCTGTGGGGGAGGGGTACAGGTGTGAGAGTCATTCTAACACTCCATTAGTCAATTGATACACACTTAGACCTTTTTTCTAAAGATTTATTTATTTGAGAGAGTGAGCACGAGTGGGAGGGGCAGTGGGAGAGGGAGAGAGAGAATCCCAAGCAGACTCCACACTGAGCACAGAGTCCCCACATGCGACTCGATCTCATGACCCTGAGATCACAACCTGAGCCAAAACCAAGAGTCAGACGCTCAACCGACTGCTCCACCCGGGCACCCCTACACACTTAGAGTTTTGACTAGTGTGACCACTCATTTTGGTGTGTCTGGGACCATCTTGGTCTATGCCTCTTGCCTTGATGTAATTATTAATAGTGTCCCCTTTCATTCTCTCACTTGTCCTTGTTCAAATAATAAGTGATGTGACCACCTTCCCAGGCCCCAACAATTTCACTGATGATTATACATATGAAATGCTCAGGTCCATAGAAATCTGTGTGCAACATTCGTGGCATTTGTGGGGGTAGCCCAAATGTCCAACCCGGGAGAGAGGGCTGGTGACACCTGATGGAGACTCACCAGAAGGATGATGTGTGAGGAAACCCATAGCATGACCTGAGCTGAAGGCAGACGCTTACCCAAATAAGCCACACAGGCACCCCTTATACCATTTTTTAAAAGATTTTATTTTTAAGTCATCTCTACACCCAACATGGGGCTCAAACTTACAACCCTGAGATCAAGAGCTGAACGCTCTACCGACTGATCCAGCCAGCCACCCCAATCTTATATAAGTTCTATAAATTAAGAGTATGTGTACACACAACAATATGCATTTTGCAGAGAATACATATAAACAAAGATACGCATTAAACACATTAGGATGAGAGGGAAACAGAAAATAGGAATAAAACAGGGTAATTATAAAGAGCTACACTCAGTTCCAATAGGTAGAATCTTCTGCGAAAGGTCTCCAAGGATAAATGTTCAGTGAGTCACCCTCTGCTCCCCCATAATTGCTACTGTTTGCTAAGAACTCTCAGTGCTATGGGGGACCTGAAAGGAAAACATCCTGGTTCATTCAACCACACTGTTAGAATAAAAATGTTGATTGAGTTCTGTCCAGCGTTGGATGCTGAACTGGACAGCAGGAAACAAGGACGAATGTCTTCAAGGAGCCATAACCAAGTTTCTGCCTTAAATTAAAATGCTTAGACGAATGAAAACTACTTTTTGATGTAATGAACCATAAATATAAGATGTTGGACCAAGTAAGTCTCGTCTTAAATGCTTTGAGGGTTGCACAGTACTTAGAATGGAGTCCAAACCATTACTTAGGGGAACCTGGATTCCTGAGTAGTGTATTTAAGACACGGGAAAGACATAGTGGCTGAAGGTGGGTATTCCAGATGGAGAAGAGAAGCCAGGAGAGAACAGGTGTCTTGAGGGCCGTGGGAGACGTGGGAGAGAGGGGTATGGGAGGTGTGCTGGATGGAAGGGGCCAGACTCTCTCTGATATTGCAGGGATCAGAAACAGGTAAGAAACCTTACTGGCTGAGCATCTTGAAATTGTTAAAGAAAAGAGGTTTCACTGTCTCACGGGAGGCATTGGGAGAGTCCAAGCAGGAAGTTCAAGGCTCTGAAATGGCACTTGAGGGATGACCATGGTTTTCAGCTTGCATGGAGCTGCCTAGTGGGGAGACTGGAGGTCCCTGTTACAGTTTGAAGGTGCCTAATACATAATTCCCCTCTTTCCCAACCTGGTTTTGAAACAAGAAACACCTGAGAGCTTTATTGTGGTAAAGCCACTGCTGGGAATGCGGTCTAGATCTGAGGCCAACTGTCCCAAGCCAGAACCACAGAATTAGATGAGCCAGGGGTCGCCCTGCACCACAGGGGTCTCCCAGCTGGGAGGGATCACTATTCCTACTGCTAGTGGGGCCTGGAGGGGCAGAGCTGTCCTCCTCGAAGGTGGGCTGGGCCCCAAGAGATAAAGACACAAAGGGACCGGTTGTGTGTGACCACGCCCTCCTTCCAAGTGCACCAGACAGTGCACATCTGGCCTCCCTGGAGGGGACAGCGGAGGCCAGATTCATTACCCTTGTGGAGCCTCCTTGGGGGGAGGAAATAGCCCATCTTCTACATGGAAACAAGGTCTTCCTCAGTTATGGGATGTTCTCAGTTACAAGGCAGAGAAGGCTATGGCCAGACCTTGGGATATAGGGCAGAGGACAGATAATATCAGAATTCTGAGCTTTGGGAGAGTCCGAACACCCAGCTTGTCAGCATCACTACCTGTTTGATTGTTCTCTGCTAGATAGTACCCATCCTAAAGTCTACAGAAGGCAGGATGACAACCCCAGTAAACTCCGCTCTAAGACTTAACACAGCTTTTTGATTGTGGGTGGGTTGCTTTGCTTTCTTTCATAAACGCAATTTCAAAATAAATGCAAGTCTCAGGAGATGCATGCCTAAAGTCCCAGCTTTGTGAGAGGTGGGTCCAGGAGGAGAAACATGTTCTAGGATGTTCTTCTTCGGAAGAACAAGGCTGCTTGCAATGGTGGCAGCTCTGTACCCGAGACTCACGGTGTGCGACGTTGATTCCTTTGCCTCTTGGAGCAGGTTTTGCGGCGACAGCGATGGCGGATCGGGGGAGCTGGCCAACGACAAGGTTGTGGGACATGGCCAATCTAGACCCAAAACATGCTGTTCTGGCAAGGAAATGTGCAGAAAGCCAGAAGCTACTCTTTTTTGTTCAGTGGGTGTGTAGAGGATGAAAGGGCAGAGCAGGGCCTGGGCATACAGCTCAGTGGGTGCCACCACGGTCAACACAGGCAGGGCCAGCCAGGGAGCTCGCCCGCACAAACGAAGGGCCCCCTTCCCTGAACGTCCCTTAAGTCTAAGACCCTGAGTTGGTCAGCTGCGACAGACAGCTCCCCAAACAGAAAGCATGACCACAAGTGCTCTCTGTACGTATGTG
>RCUC01053675.1:0-11126 GCA_003697995.1 Taxidea taxus jeffersonii | reverse complement strand
CGTGCAGAGCCAGCCGAGAACACACGGTCTCACTGGCTTCTGCCTCGGGGCCTGGTGACAGCGCAGAGGTGGCAGAGCGACAGCAGCGCGCCTGCCCATTTGATGGAGCTGGCCCCGGGGCCCAGCCTGGCGGAGACACAGAGGAAGGGCGGGCCTGCCTCCTCCTGCATGCTTAGCCCATGTCCTCCCCCATAGGGCTGTTCCTGTCCAAGGAGCGGGCCCGGTTCCTCCCCACCAACGCCAGGCCCGGTCACTCAGTCCTCCTTCTCTGCAGGGGGTGTCATGGCAGAAGGAGCCACAGGGAGCCTGCTGTCCTTCCCCCGGCATGGGCCAGCCAGGCCTCTAATCTTGGGGTGCTTGGGCCCCAGATTCCCCTCATGGGCTGTCCTTGAGTGGAAGGACAGGGGCAACGAGGAGGCCCACATGCGGGACCCATCCCGGCTGGGGTCAGTTGGGCAGGAACAGGCCCTGAGGAGCACCCCCTTGCTGGTCTGCCCCTCGGTGGGCACGGGAGCCTTGGGTCAGGGTCCTTGCAGACTAAGAATGGGGGGAGGGGTCTGCACAGCTTCACACTTCCCGCTGGAGGGGCTCAGAGGGCCACTGCCCTCCGAAGTTGCCTGTGGCTTCCAGGCTAGAGGGTGGCCGCCCCCATTGCCATCCCCGGGGTCAGTTTTGAGTCGGCTGATCAGCATAGCGGGTCCCCTGGGGACTGGAACGGAGGTGTCCCCGGCACGAGGGAACCCTGACTCTGGCAGCTGAGACCCCCCCGTCTGTGTCTGGGAACCACTCTGTAAGGTCCAGAAGGTAACATGCCTGGGAGGAGACCCCTCGCCCCTGCTGTGGCTGGGAACTACCCAGGAGTGGAGGAAAATGGAGGAAAAGAGACGAGGTCAGAGATGCGAGTCACTGGGAGGGCAAAAGAGACAGCAGAAACCTGTTTTGTAGGAACTCCCAGGACAGCAGGTTCAAGGCCAGAGTCCTGGGTGACCCCAAGGCTGTGCCCATGGGCTGGGATGACCCCTGGGTGTCTGTGCAGGATGGAGGCCCAGCGTCCAGAGAAAGGAGGAGCTCCCGGTGAGCAGACCCAGTGTGGGTCCCTCCTCACAGATGTGGGTCTGTCCACGATGCAGGCAGCGACCCGTCGGGGGCCCGTGTCCCCCACAGACCCAGCCAGCTCCCCTGAAAGAGAGAGATGGAAGTACACGTCCTCCTCCATTGGCCAGCGCTAGGAGGTGCCCGGGCAAAAGAGCGGGCAGAAGCACGGGTTCCTAGACCCCTTTGCTCCCCGTCTCACCCCGTACCTCACTGCCCTGTCCCACCCAGGGTCTGTCACCTTCATGTATTTGTCCCCCAGACTGTACTCCTTGGGATGCCAGGAGGGGCCTGGTGCAGGGTGCAGGGGAGGGGCCAGCACTCTTGTGCCCCATCTTCAGACTGGCCCCTTGGTAAGGCTCTGGGAGGCCCCATGGGAGCCCTGCCCCTCCCCCACTTAGAGCCCCAGGCATCCCACACTAGTCTGCACAGCCCCCGCCCCACCCACGCGTGGCCTTGTCGCCCTCAGAAGCCCAGTGCACTAAGGGCGCTGCCCCAGTGGGGGGCGATCCCCCGGCCTGGTCGGCCCTGCTGCGGTCAGCAGGGTGGGGGGCATCCACAGAGAAGGGGCAGCTCGGAATGGAAATTCCATTAGTGTTCAGCCATGGGCAACAGGGCCTGTTCAAAGAATACATTCAATTAAAAATTGATTTCTCAGTGTAATCTCCGTCATAATGAACCCCATTCAGATCCCTCCCCACCGTCCCAGACAGCGCCGCCCTCACCCGCCCAGCCCTGCCGGCCCCCTGCCCTCCGCGCCTTCATGGGGACGATGATGGGCGGAGGGGCCCACGTCACCGAATCGGAGACTAGTTACAAATGAGGTGCACGGGGTCTTATTCAGGGAAAGCGTCACAGCGGCAGATCTGTCTTTATTTACCGCGAGGTTGTGTTTTCTGTGTGGTTCGGGTTAAAAGCTGTAATATTTAATTTCCCTCGATCCAGACAGTATCTGAAAAGCATCATGAAGAGAAAAGAGCACCATCGTTTTGCCTCTCTCTCTTCCCACAAACTCTGAGGCACCAGGCAAGCGCCCGTGCCCCACGCACTCTGCTCCCAGGAGCCCCCGTTTCTTGGGTGTTCCTTCTCTTCTTGCTTTTCCCCACGTTTCTCTGCCTTCCTCTGAGGTCAGGCAGGGGAGACCGAGCTGGTCCTCCAAAGCTCCTGGGGCGTGTGGGCAGTGGGATTCGGCGGCGTGGCTCGCGGTATGGGGCCCGCAGGGGACACGGCACTGTGCTTTCCCTTACCCGCGTTAACACCGGCCCGGCCGGGCTGCCTTGCGATTCCTCTCTTCCGACAAGGAAGCAGAAGCCCGGAGCAGTAAGGAACTCTCACTACCCAGGATCGGGGCTCAGGCCTGCTGGACCCCCGTGCCTGGCTATGGTTCCACTATATTTGGAATTCAGAATGCCCAGCCCTACTCTGCTTCCCTCCTAACCCTGACCTGCTGATTTGCTGTGTGACCTCGGGCCCCAGGTTCACCCTCTTTGAGTCTTTGTTTAAAAAAAAAAGAAAAGAGAGAGAGAGAGAAACCCAGTCCTGACTACCTGTGATGTAATTGCAAGTTGAGAATCACATGCCCAGGAGACACCCTTCCAGCCCCCACAGAGAGGTCCGCTGCCTTCTGCCCCGGCCTGCGGCCTCCTCGGCTGTGGTCCCCAGATGACTCCTGTCGGCAGACAGAGCTCCCAGCTGGCCACAGCCTTCCGCACTCAAGCATCCACTGGCCCCGACTCTAGCTTCCTGTTTGTTCAGGTTTTTTGGGTTTTGGTTTTGGGTTTCTTTTCTTTTTTCCTGATTCGAGCTACACTAGGAGAAGATCCATCCAATTTTCTTGCTCATTACTAAAGGACAGTGTCTTTCTCCCCTTCCAAGCCCACCCCAGCCTGCCGTGGTCACTGCCCTGGGGACGCACGGTCTCATCTTTCTTGTTTTTACCTGCATTCACGGCTGATCTGAGCCACGCTGCTGAGTTCTGGGGTCCCCCACAGCCGAGAACGGAGCTGCATCCCAGACACTGCCCAGGACCTGACCCGCTCCAAAGCCTTTCCTTCACTGCCTTGGTCTTTCCCTCTGTCCTCCTGGCCCTCAGCAAGGTGGCCTTAGCCCCCTACAGGGGCCCTGGGGTCCTTTCATCACTCAGCAAGAGGCCCTCAGCATTGCCTAGGAAGACCCGTTGCCAGCCACGGCCAGTGGTTCCTTTGAGGGGACAAGTCGCCCCCCATGGCATCTGTTTGTGGTTCCTGGAGACGCCTGCTTCGGGTAGGCCTCGGACAGAAAGAGTTCTGGGTCCGAGCAGTGAGGGAGACGGCAGGCTCTACACCGTTAAACACGTCTGTTTCCTACAGAACGTCTTGGGGTCTTCTCTAGAACATCCCAGGAGCCTGGAGTGCTATAGCACGTGACTTGGGCAGTACTGGTCCACAGAAAATGACCGGGGTGTGGGTGAGAGACGCCGCGCCTCTGTGAACTGTGGGATCTGAGCCCTGCCTCTGAGAGCCTCAGTTTCCCCATCTGCACAAGTGAGGCTGGTGACGTGGCCTCCTGGGGCCACCGTGAGCTTTCCAGCGGATGTAGGCGGACGTGCCGGCACCCGCTGTCTGCGCAGGCATCTGGAAATGCACGTGTGTGTCCGGCAGCCGGCTGGTGGTTGCGCCTGGGTTCTGGGCCCTCCCAGAGATGCCCATGGGAGGGCTTTGCTACCCGTGCCTGGGGCTCAGGGTGGTGGGACAGAAATGGCCCCGGGTACAGACACTGGAAACTCTGTCGTGGTGAGCTGCTTGACGCCGAGCCTCTCTTCTCGTCTGGAGGATGAAGACGTGGCTCTCAGGTGTGGGGAGGAGCCTGCTGAGATAACAGGCAGGAAGGTTCTGGTAGAGGGACGCTGCGTGTGGCCATCAGAGCGGGGTGGGCAGAGCCACCCTCGGGGCTGCCAGGACCCTCCCGGGGAGAAGTCCAGCAGGGACACGGGACTTAGAGCACGTGCTGGGGATCGTGGAGGGGCTGTGCTCAGAGCTGGCCCTGTCACTTGCCAGCAGGGGGACCACAGGACCCTTACTCGCCTTCCTTATCAGGATCGTGGGGTTAGTGACACCCACCTTGTCCAGTTGGGGTGACGAGTCAGTTGAGACATCCTCGCCAGTCTCGGGCAGTGTGATCCTTCCTCTGGGTCATCCCTGCCGAGTGCCCTGGCCTGCCCTGGCCACAGTGTCACCGGGCTGGCACCTGGTCCTAGCTGGTGCCATTTCTGCCTGTGGGAAGGTCTGCTTCTGTCCGAGTCCTGGCCCTCAAGGCTCATCCTGTGCCATCCCACCCATAGAGGAGTCAGAAGGGCGGCTCGTCTGCCTCCCTGGCTGTGGAGCAGTGGCCTCTGACTGCCCAGCTTGTGGGTGTGGAGTCCAGCGTCCTTGTCAGCAGAAGAAGATAAATGTTTTTAATTCAGGGAGCTTTTCATGAGCCAATGAAAGGGAGTAAGTCATCCTTCTAGGCCCTGGAGCCCAGAGCTGGCGCCTGGTGGCAGTGGGGTAGGCAGCCACTGGGGCCAAGTGGCAGCCAAGCAGGGTCACTTGGACCACAGGTGGACCTGGGGATGTGGCCATCCGGGGTGCTGGGCACCCCCAGCCAGCTCTTCTTCCAGGGGAGGGCAGGAGACGTCGGGTCCGTGTGCCCTGCGTGTGGGAGACGGGAGTGTGGGCGTGAGTGTGAGCGCGTCCCGGAGCAGGACCGTGAGCGCTGTGCCGTGTGTGCGTGCGTGTCAGTGAGGTGTGCATGAGGGGCGCAGAGAACCTGGACACGGTGCGACGCGGTGTGTGGGTGTGCATGAGCCCAGGAGTGAGTGTGCCCGCCCTGAGAGCCAGTGCTGCGCGCGTGCCCCTTGCGTGTGAGTGTGCCGTGCGTGCACGGGGATGCTCACGTGCCGGCGTGTGCCGCACGTTGGAGCGTGGCCTGCGTGCGTGCAGGAGCGTGAGTGTGCCGGCTGTGCGTCCATCTGCGTGTGCAAGCACGCGTGTGCACACGGCTCCCGGAGAGGAGATGCTCAGAGATGCAGTTCTCAGCCCCGCGCTGACAGGCACAATCAGCAAAGTGCAGCGTCGGCAGGAACGGCCCGGCTGCCTCCGTCACCCGGGAGGAAGCGGCCCCGCTTTGTGCTGAGGAGGCAGACTGTGGCTGGGATAAAGCAAGTGGAGCAGACCCAAAACTTCATTAATTAAAGAAACTCGTTAATGAGGGACATTGAATCAGCTGCAGATTAGATCCGTGCCCGCTTCTTCCACGAGCCAGGCGCAACGGGAAACGAAGCCTGCCGGCCTCTGCCCGCCCGCACCCTCCCCGGCGCACCCCAGGCCGGGCGCGGGCCGCAGGGGTGCCCTGGGCCGGCGGGGGGCTGCCTCTTAGGACAGCCTGCGCTGGGGCGGGGGGCCGGGGGCAGGCGTGTGGGTGGGTGGGTGTGTGCTCAGTTATGCGGAGGCCTGTTCTCGCCCGGGGGCGGTGGAGGGGGCGTCAGGGTCCGACACACTTCACTGAGGCTGCGCCCCTGTGGCAGGATCAGGAGACGCGTTTGGGTCTCACTGGGTGGCAGCTGGTGGGCAGAGCGCAGGGACGCTGTTAGATGCCCTCCAGCGCTCAGGATGGCCCGCCCCAGAGGATGAGGTCAAGAAGCCCTGCCCTGGGCCGCTGGAAAACAGGTGTGCCTACGCGTGCCTACGGGTGGTGTGCACGAGGGAGCGTGTACCTTGGGGAACAGGAGGGGAGGCTGGGTCCCTGTTAAACCAGGAGAAGGCTTGGGGCGGGGCGGGGGGCTTCAGAGGCCTGTGGGTGGGTGTGCGGGGCCCAGGCCCTCAAGGCCAGTCTGGGTCCCCCAGGAAAGTCCCCTCTTTGAAGTGCGCTTAGAGACTTGTGTTCCAGGGGTCCAGGGCTCTGAGGACGAGGCCCCCTGAGCTGGGGCAGCTGTCTCCTGGGAAGCACCTGATGCACACAGGCTGCCTTAGGCCCCCCATGCAGGCCCAGGTGACAGCTGGCACAGCTCAGACCCCAGCTCCCAAGGACCCCTTCCTGGCTCCCGGCCCTGGGACAAGCCGTGTGAGGACATAGCTGTCAGGCAGGCCGCGCGCGCACTCTGTTCTGGAGCCCCGGGGACCCACCCACGGCCAACTCACCCACGGCCGCTGTCCCCTGATGCTGCGAAGCAGGTGTCTGCCCAGGGGGTGGGAGGACCCCTTCCCCATCGCCTGGTCACCGGAGCCAGGCCTCCCACCTCGAGAGAAAACAGGGCCTCCAGCAGGGCATGGGACTCGTCCAGGGTCCAGGCAAGGCCACCCTTCCTCACTGCTTGACCCTGGCCTGGAAGCTTTTTCCCGCTCTGCAGGCATCAGCGCAGGCCTGCAGACCCCAGCCCGGGTCCCCAGAGCAGGAGTGTGGGCTCGAGCTCGGTCAGGGCACCAACAGAGACGGCAGGTCCCTCCCATGGGACACCTGGGGCTTGTGATCCGTAGTAACAATTCTCCTGAGTCACAGATTCTGAGTCAGGAAAGCTGAAGGGCCACGAATCTGCATTTCTAACTGCCCCTGGGCCGGGCGATGCTGCTGGCCTGCCGGCCCGCGCTCCAGGACCTCACTGTGTCCCCTGTAAAGAGCCACGTAACCTGCATTCTGTGGCATTCTGTCCGCACGTAGTCTCCCCTCCCAGGGACACTGCACCGACCCCCCAGCTCCCAGATATCCCCAGGGAAGAAAGGCCACCAGGGGAGTTATCCCAGCCAACGGATAAACCACGGTTCCTAAACAGATCCCCACAGGTGTTTGGCTGTGGGGCGTATTATGTAATTTCTGTTGCCGAGAAATTTACCTTCCTAATTACATTTTGTGAATTTTCATTTGCGTATGCCTTCACAGAGCTCTCAGTAACAAGGAGAAGGGCACATGGGAGGGAGAGGGGGATGTCTAGGACCCAAGGCCACTGGGCACAGACCGTGGGCTACACCCAAGGATGGGTCCTTCCCACCCCCCCGACCCACCATCCACACCCCCGCCTGCCCACCTCATGTCCGGGGCACTGTGCTTAATATCCTGTTCCACTTGCTACATGAAGCCCACGGGCCATTAATAATGCTAATATTCCTTAATGAATATGCAGGAAACAGACCCGTGGGTGCAGGGGGCTCTTCCTAGGGATACAGAGTCAGCTGCCTGAGACCACTGAGGGGAGTGGCCGGGGGTCTGCTCACTACCACTTAGGGTCAGCTTGGGTGGGCTCTTGGTGGTCCTCCTGCTGGGGGTCACCTTGACAGCTATCCAGTAGCTCTGTCCTCACGAGGCCCTGGGAGGGAGCTATGGCCCAGTGTTCTCTCCACCCCACTGAGGGGAACCTCGTGCCCACACGTGCCCACCACAGCAGCATCTCAGAGGGCCTCAGGGCAGGATGGTAGAGGAGCTGAGCTTGGAAGGCTTCCTGGAGGTGTTTGATCGCTTCCAGGACAGGGTAGGGTGCTCCTCCACTAGGCTCCCCTGTGCAGTGGGGAGAAGCCAGTGAATGGATCATCCCTGGGACAGAGCACTTCCTTGGGGCCTGCACCCCACCTCCTGGCAATTGAAGAGGGTCCCTGTGCCCAGAAGGGTTTGCTTTCCCAGTGCCGGTCAGAGCTGGGGGGGCCCTTCTCCTAATCTCAGAGTCGTTCATCTCCTGTACCCCTTCCTCCTGCTCTCAGAGGGGGGCCTGTGAGCAGCTGTTGAGAGCCACACAGGGACCCTGCCCACTGCTTGGGGGGAGCTGGACTGCACCTGCTCCCCCAGGTGCTCCTGCAGGGGCAGAAGGGGAGGCTCTGCCGAGGGGACCCCCCCAGCTGACCGACGGCATCCTCCGGTCGTGCCTCCAGATGCTCAGGCACTCCTGGCACTCGGGCTTCATGCGCTGTTTCCTGTCCCCCGTGGTCCCACCTGTCCCCGCAGGGAGCGCCCAGTGCCTGCTGCCGGCTCTTCACAGCGTGTGCCCGTGTGTGCACACAGAGCACGGCAGAGCCCAGGGCATTTGTAAATAGGGTGAGGACGGCTGCTCACTGGGGGCAGTCTCTCCGCCCTCTTGCTACCCCCCAGGGCAGTGCTCGTTGCCCCACTGCCCGGCCTCCTGCAGAGACCCCACCTGGGCTTGATGCCTGAGGAAGACCCCAGCTGGTGATGGAGGGTGGCAGGGGCGGGGGAGAGTCCCTGGCCAGCCCAGCAGCCTGGAGCCCTACATGGACCCCGGAGCTGGGACTGGTTGGTGGTGGTCCGTTCTGGCTTGATAGTCCGGGGTGAACCCGCCTCCCAGCACGCACCCCCACCACCGCGCGGCCCTGCTTCCCAAGCCCCATCAGCCAGACAGCCCCGCGCTGATTTCCCCAGGCAGGAGGAGAGCCCGGTGAAGGTGCAGCTGATGGGAGAAGGCGATTGATGGCACCACATTATTTATGATTTGTATGCAGTGGGTTTGGAGGGAATTACAGCTTAATCGTGTGAAAATCCAGCCCCTCGCCTGGGGCTTTTCAGCAGAGCACGTTGGGGCTGAGTCTGGACTGAGGGCCTATGGGCTCTGGCTGCGCGGCCGGCTCCGTTCTAGGGGGTGGGTATGCGCATCCCTTGGCCCCTGGGACCCATCGTGGCCAGAGGCTCTTCCTGTTTCTTATTCCCGAACCCCCTTAGCATCTGGACCCCTTCTCAGAAAATGGTCTCAAATACCTGCAATCATAGCCTTATAAGGAAACGATTTTTATGAAAATACACTTATCAAAGGCGAGAAAACTGTAAAATCTTCTCTGTGGCTTCTTTCCTCCTGCGAGACATAACCAGGCCCGGGGCCGATGTGCTCACCACCTAGTTTTGGAGTTGGGGTGAGCATGTCAGCCACACACGGGGAAGGACCCGGGGATTCAGTGGTGGCGGCAAAGTTCTCGGGGATGCCCAGGCCCTGGGCTTGCAGCCGCCTTTGTAGATGGGGCGGTGCCAGCCGTTCTGCTGCAGGATGGCAGGATGGTAGGGTGTTGTTCCGTCTGGGGTCCTTGCCCCCAGATAGCCACTCCCAGAGCCCGGGGAGCGCACAGGGAGCACACGACAAGCACACACAGAAGAGGGAGCACGGAGCGCACACGGAGCGGGGAGCACACTGCTTTGCAGGCACGAGGCTGGCCCCGCGGCAGCTCTGAGCCGGCACCGCCAGCTTTCACAGTGTGGACGCAGAAGCCTGACCGCAGCAGGGGGACCAGAACAAGTGCCCCCAGGCCCGTGCCACGCCCGTGGAGAGGCAGGGTGCCCAGGACGTCCCGGGGGACAGGCCCTCGTGCTGAGGGCTCGCTGAGAACCCAGGCTGGGCCCCCGTGGAAGCCTCGTGTGTTCTGGGGGGGGGGGGGGGGGGGGGGGGGGGGGGCAGGGCTCCAGGCACAGACCTTGCAGGTTGCCACAGTGACCTGGCCGCAGCGTCCATGCCAGCATCCCCCTCCATAGCCTCCAAAGTGTCAATGAGGAAGAGGCTTGAGGCCCTGCTGGGCAGTGAGCGGCTGGGAGCAGTGGGAGAGGAGACACAAAGCAGGGTGTGGGGGGCCAAGATTCGGGCAGAGGGCAGGTGGGGGGCCAGCAGGAGCCCCGGCGGGCCGGCCCCTCGTGGCCCAGGGAGGGGGCAGAGCTTGGATTCGATGCCTCCCGCATCGGTCACCCCAGCTAAATCCCAGAGCTGCCCTTTCTTCCTCTCTGGGATGGTGGCAGGACCTCAGAAACTCCTGGGACTGTTTACCTCTGTATCGGTGCCCCCTCCCATGTGCGAGGAGCCCCTCTGTGAGTGCCGAGCTGCCTCCAGGCCTAGCTCCTGCTCTCAGGCAGCCTCCCAGGAAATTCGAATGTTAAGGGGAGCCAGAAGCCAGGGAGAGGCTCATCAAGAGGCTCATCGGCTGTCCCTGTGACTTGCCATGCATTTCAAACGCAGTTGGGGAGGGGGGGCTCTGTGGGGGCGTCTGCTGCTGCCAGCCTCCACGCTTCCTGGTGCGGCCCAGGGACCTAGCACCTGGCACCAAGTGGGCCCTCTGTGCCTATTCGACCGTCCTCGAGCTCACCGCGCCGCTGCTCCCGTCCCCGCTGGTGGAGACGCAAGGCCAGCCCTGCCTGCACTCCCCACCATGGCCCCTTTCCGGAATCCCACTTGTCACGGGTCCTGGGCCAGTCTCCACCATCCTTGGAGACATCCAGAAACCCCGTGATACCCGCCCAGTGCATCTGGAATCACGGCGGACGACTTCCCCGGAGTGGGAGCAGAGCCCTGGCACATGGGGTCACCGGGAATGGGAGTCTGCGGGCATCCGGCCTATTCCTTTGGCATCATCATGGGCCCAGCTTCTTCTCCATGCCTCTCAAATTTCGTCTTTTTCCCCAAAACCACTTTCCAGCAGTTGGCACATTAAAGAGAAAGTAAGACCGTTCCCTCCAGTAAAATTCTCCGCAGTCTCTCCCACTCTTCCCCCCTTTCCCCCCGGTCACCCTGAGCGTCCAGATGCTCTCCCATGGCCCTGTCCCTGCATTCTTTCGAGTGGTCCCCTTGCTTTGTGAGACTCCCTCCGTGGCCCCCGAGCCAGCCTCCCTGGGCAGAGACGGCCTCCTTCTCAGCAGGTGGGTGTCTGCCAGGCCCCCCCACCCCCAAGAAAGGGAAGGCGCTGTAGCCAGGGTGACGATTCAGAGCACCGGCCTGGATTCAGACGCAAACGGAGCCGTTCGCCTGCGTCCCCTTACCGGTAAGAAGGGAGCAACCATGATGCATTCCCAGACCCGCGCTGGGGAAGAACGGGTGTGGCCGTGCTGCGTTCTCCTTGCCTCGGAGGGTCGGCCGTGGGAGAGCGAGTCCATGGATGGCAGTTGGTGCAGGCCCCGAGGTTGAGCTGGGCGCTGGGTGGAAGTTTCCAGAAGGCAGATTCCAGTTCAGTGCGGGGAAGAGCTTTCTGGCAGAGCTCTTCCGAGACCGAGGGAGGCTTTGCGTTGGTCGTGAGCAGGACCCAGTGGGGACGCCTGTCGGGGACATAGAG
>RCUC01053659.1:0-18650 GCA_003697995.1 Taxidea taxus jeffersonii | reverse complement strand
TTGTGGGAGTCAGGAAAGCAGTGCTTAGAAGGAAATTTATAGCATAGAATGCATATATTAGAAAAGAAAGACTTAAAATCAATAATCTAAGCTTCTACTTTAAGAAATTAGAGAATGAAGAGCAATATAATCCTAAGGCAAGCAGAAGAAAAAATTAGGACAGAAATGAATAAAATTAAAGAATTTGAAAATAATAGAGAAAAGTCAATGAAACCAAAAGTTGATTCTTTGAAAACATTGATAAAATTGGCAAGACTCTAGCAGGCTAACCAAGAAAAAAAGAGAGAGGTACAAATTACTAAAATCAGAAATGAAAAAGAGACCATCACTACTGATACCATAGACATTAAAAGGCTAATAAAGGAACACTATAAATAATTATATGCCCACAAATTTGATAACTTAGATGAAACTGACTACCTCCTCGAAAGCTATAATGTACCAAAACTCATACAAGGAGAAATAAATGATCTGAAGAAGCCCATATCTATTAAAGAATTTGAATCAATAGTTAAAAGCTTTTCAAAACAGAATGCACCAGGCCCAGATGGATTCATCAGTGAATTCCATCAAACACTTAAGGAAAAAAATAACACCAGTCTCTACAACCTCTTCCAGAAAAGAGAAATTGAAGGAACACTTTCTAACTCATTGTATGTGAACAACATTATTCTAATACCAAAACCAGACAAAGATATCACAAGAGAAACTTCAGACCAATATCTTTCGTGAATATAGAAGCAAATCCTCAACAGAATATTAGCAAATTAAATCTAACAATGTATACAAAGAATTCTACACCACAAGCAAGTATACATGCATGCAATGCTTCTTTAATACTTGAAAATCGATTAATGTAATCTATCATCTCAACAGGCTAGAGAAGAAAAGTCACATGATCATATCACTAGATGAAGAAAGAGCATTTGACAAAATTCAACACCTATTCATTATTGAAAAGCAAACCCACAAAACTTTTGGCAAATTAGGAATAGAGACGAACTGCCTCAACCTGATAAAGAACATCTACAAAAACCCTAAAGCTAACATCACACTTAATGATAAGAAACTAGAAACATTCCCATTAAGATCAGGAACAAGACAAGAATGTCCCCTTTCATACTCCTTTTTAACACAGTACGGTGTCCTAGCCAGGACATGCAATAAGACAAGAGAAGGAAATAAAAGGTACATAGATGGGGAAGGAAGAAGTAAAACTGTGTCTGGTTGCGAATGACATGATTGCCTAGGTAGACAATCCCAAAGAATCAACAAAAACACTCCTAGAACTAACGAGCAATTACAGAAAGGCTGCAAGATACAACATTAATACACAAAAGTTGATTGCTTGGGGCACCTGGGTGGCTCAGTGGGTTAAAGCCTCTGCCTTCGGCTCAGGTCATGATCTCAGGGTCCTAGGATCGAGCCCTGCATTGGGCTCTCTGCTCAGCAGGGAGCCTGCTTCTCCCTCTCTCTCTGCCTGCCTCTCTGCCTACTTGTCATCTCTGTCTGTCAAATAAATAAATAAAATCTTAAAAAAACAAAACATAACACCATTTACGTTAGCACCAAAAAAAGAAAGAAAGAAAGAAAGAGAAAAGGAAAAAAGGAAAAGAAAGAAAGACCAGACAGACAGAAAGAGTTAGGTATAAATCTAACAAAATATATAAAGATCTATATGAAGAAAACTATAGGCTCTTTTCATAGGCTTATTTGCCATCTGTGTATCTTCTTTGGTGAGGCGTCTATTCATATCTTTTACCCATTTGTAAACTGGGTTGTTTTTTTATTGTTGAGTTTTAAGACTCATTTATTTTGGATACATGTTTATAGCATTCTTATTCATAATTGCCCCAAACTGGAAGCAACCAAGATGTCCTTTAAGAGGTAAATGGATAGGTAAGTTGTGGTACATCTGTACAATAAAATAATAGTGATGAAAAGAAATGAGCTATCAAGCTGTGGATAAGGCGTGGAGAAACCATGGAAATGCACAGGGCTTAGTGACAAAAGCCAGCCTGAAAATGCCACATAGTGTACAATTTCAACTATATGAAATTCTGAAAAAAGTAACACTATAGAGACAGTAAAAAGATCAGTGCTATCCAGTTAAATGGAACTGGAATGGGAAGGAATTCCAAGGGATGGATTCATCTCATCCAAAGTGGATGTGGGATGGCATGAATGGGGGAGCACAGGGATTTCGGGGCAGCCAAACCATTCTGTATGACACGGCAGTGGTGTATACTCATTACATATTTGTCAAAACCCACAGAATATGCGATGTGAGGAGTGAGCCCTAATGTAAACTACGGATTTTAATTAATAATAATATATCAATATTGATTCCTCAGTGGTAACAAATGTCCCATTTTATTTATTTATTTAAAGATTTTATTTATTCATTTGACAGACAGAGATCACAATTAGGCAGAGACGCAGGCAGAGAGAGAGGAGGAAGCAGGCTCCCCGCCGAGCAGAGAGTCCCATGGGGGGCTTGATCCCCCAGGACCCTAGGATCATGACCTGAGCCGAAGGCACAGGCTTCAACCCACTGAGCCACCCAGGTGCCCCCAATTTTATTTTTATTTTTATTTAAGATTTTTAAAATTTATTTGACAGAGATCACAAGCAGGCAGAGAGGCAGGCAGAGAGAGAGAGAGAGTGAAGCAGGCTCCCCGCTGAGCAGAGAGCCCGATGCCGGACTGGATCCCAGGACCCTGGGATCATGACCTGAGCTGAAGGCAGAGGCTTTAATTCACTGAGCTACCCAGGCACCGACAAATGTCCCATTTTAAAGCAAGATGTTAACGATAAGAGAAGCTGTGTGTGTGCTTGGGGGGCGGTGGGTATGTGGGATCTCTGTGTACTATCTGCTCAATAGCCTATAAACCTCAATCTGGCCTCAGAAAGAAAGCATTTTTTTCTAATATTAAAACACATCCTTTCTTTGGGAAATGCCACTCACACCATGGTTGTCATCATTTTCATTGATCTCTTGCTCCAAGAACCCTTGATAACCCATCAAAGAGAGGAATTCTATGTGCTGCATTTTGTTTTTCTTTTCCCAGGACGCATAACTTTCAGTTCCTCAGTAGCTGTCAGGCCATTATTAAGAAATCAAAGCAAGCAGGAAGTTTTGAATGATTGCATCAAATGGGGTGAGCCCCTGCCACGTTAGGCCAAGAGAGGGCTTCCTGGGGCTGCCCTGTAACAGCCTAGTGAAGAGCCTCAGCTTCCTTGGAAAATTGCTAAAAGCTACTATTGGGACAGAAGCTCTGCGACTAAGGTGGGCTGACTGTACAGGCTCCATCCTGCTGAGCTGTCCCACCATTCACCATTCACAGGTGCATTCATTAAGAGGTTCAGCTCCGGAACCTGGGTGGCTCAGTTGGTTGAACAACTGCCTTCCGCTCAGGTCATGACCCTGGAGTCCTGGGATCGAGCCCCCATCTGGCTCCCTGCTTGGTGGGGAGTCTGCTTCTCCCTCTGATTTTCCCCCCTCTCATGCTTGTGCTCTCTCATTCTCTCTCAAATAAATAAATAAATAACTCTAAAAAATAAAAATAGAAAGTGCAGCTCAACGAGAAGGACGGTATGGCAGTTCCTCAAAAAATTAAGAATAAAATGATCAGACGATCCAACAATCCCACTTTTGGGTATACAACCAGAGGAACAGAAAGCAAGGGCTTGGAAGAGATATCTGGACGCCCGTGTTCACAGCATTATCCGCAACAGCTGGAAGGTGGGAACAACCCAGGGTTCACGGTCAGATCAGTGGCTAAGCAAAATGCACCAAGTACATACAATGGAGTATTAGCCAGCCTGAAAGAGGAAGAGAATTCCGTGCTCGCTACAACATGGCACGGACCTTGCAGACATGATGCTGAGTGACATAAGCCAGGCAACCGCGGTCCAAGTCTACTGATGGGAGGTGTACGGAGAGTTGTCAAGCTCACAGAAACAGGAAGTAGGATGGTGGCCGCCAGGGCCCAGGGGCAGGGGAAGTTGAGAATTGCTTGATGGTTTAATGGGTACAGAGTTTCAGTTTTGCAAGATGAAGAAGTTCTGATTGGTGATATAACTATGTGAATACGCTTAATACTGCTAATCCGCACTCGTATAAACAGTTCAGGTGGTAAATGTTATGTGTATTTTACTACAATACTAAAGATGGCTAAGAGGCGGGCATCTGGGTGGCTCCGTCAGTTGGGGGCCAGACTCTTGGATTCGGCTCAGGTCTTGATCTCAGGATAATGGGGTCAAGCCCTGCGTTGGGGTCTGCGCTCAGCTCAGAGTCTGCTTCTCCCTCTCCCTCCCCACACTTGTGCTCTGTCTCCCTCTTTCTCAAATAAATAAATAAAATATTTTTTAAAAATGGCTCAGGTGAAGGGCCTCAGCCAACATCAAGATGTCAGGACCAAAATCTGTATCCTTGACTTGTCCCCTATGCATTTCAGAGTAGACAGCAGTTTAATAGGGAGAGAGGGGTAGGGTGGAACTGAATATGGGACATGCATTTTATTTTATTATTAATTGATTAATTTGAGAGAGAGAGAGAGATCGCACGCACACGTGTGTGCGCGCACGCTGCGGGGGAGGGGCAGAGGTAGAGGGAGAGAGAACCTTAAGAAGACCCCATGCTCGATCTCAGGACCCTAAAATCATGACCTGAGCTGACATCAAGAGTCAGATGCTTAACCCAATAGTCACCCAGCTGCCCCCGGAACATGCATTTAAGAAAGTCTCCTGCATTTTAAATATCTTTTAAAAGTATTTAGTGGGTCCAAAAACACTGAGACTTCAACAAATCCGCTAACAGCAAACATCTGCTCGGTGACCCCTGGGCTTTGAGGAAGTCTCCCTGCGGTCAAGGCTCCTGGTTATCTGGAACCCTCCTTCAGAGCCAGTTCTCAGCCCTGCCTCATCTGGAACTCTTGCCCTCTGCCCCAGCAGGCCAGCCCATGTGGCTTTGTCAACAGGCTGATGGGCTCCTTGCCTCTGGCTTCTGGTTGGGGTTGGTCAATGGGGGATCAGAGATCCGAGCAGGGAGGAGAGAGATTGGGGTACATACTCCCCTGGCTCCCATCCTATGGGGTCACCACTGGCTGGGTGCACGCTTCCACCAAAAGTCACAGCTCCTGTTGGGGGTTCCAGGAGATGTAACGCCTTCAGCCTTAGGTCTAGGGTGGGAACAGTCCCTCTCTCTTAGTGGCTCTGGGCACCGCACCATCCTGGGTGGTTTCCTTAAGTCTGGCCGCCCTCTCTAGGAGTCCCTTTATGAAACGCGCCTCTGTCACTCTACGCCCACTCTAAATGGCCCTCTAATGGTCCCTTTGGACCTGGACCTCTAAATGGTCCCTGCCAGGACCTGGAGTTCCAGCAGGGAGAAGCTCTCAGATATGGCTTTCAGTCCCCTTCTCTCAGCCACCAAGGGACTCAGGGTGGTCTTGTCACCCCACCTCGTCTGGTCCCAGCTCACGGAGGGTCTCCCCTTTGTATCTTCAGTCCCAGCATGACCCCCTAACCCATGACCATGCTCACCACCCTCAGAACGCCTCCCCTCCCCTCCCCCATTCCTTCCCTTTGCTGTCGAACTGCCTGGAGAGTGTTCCTGCCCACGTGAGCCCTCAGCCCACTGCCGCTGTCACCCACCGCCTCCCCAGCTTCTCGGCGGCAGCCGGCACTGTTGTCAGGGGGAGGCACATGGCCTCATGGTTAAGGGGATGAAGAGGCAGGAGGGCGTGGTGCTTAGTGGACTGGCTTTTCGGGTGGGGGCCTTGGTTCAAAGTGCAGCTCTCCTGCTTCCTAGTTGGGTGACCTTGGGCACGTAACCTATTCTCTTAGTGCCTCAGTTTCTTCATCTGTGAATACAGACAACAGAACAGCTCGGTAGTTATTGGTGAGGTATTAATGAGATAACACAGATGAAAGCACACTTAGAGCTTTGGCACGCAGAGAGAATGCCAGACCGCTCACTATTGCAGCGAGCAAGAGGAGGAGGACGGGCTCTGGGGTTGGGAAGCCTGCAGTCCCATCCCCCCTCCAGCAGCTGTGCAGCCTGGGGCAAGTCTCTTGCTTCTCTGTGGTTGCTTCCCAGGCAAAAGTGCGTTTCATACGCTCTGCTTCACAGGACTGACAGGAGGTACAGTTTGGAGGAATTTTCAAGGTAGTAGGACAACGTTTTAAAAATTAAATGGTGTGTGTGTATGTGTGTGTGCATGAGATCTGTTTCTTTTTACCTTTTGGTTCTTGGCTATCCCATCCCCTAGCCCCATCCACCTTACTGCCTCAAGAAAGATGTAGTGCCGAAATAGTGAAAACGGTTTTTTTTTTTTTTAAGATTTTATTTATTTATTTGACAGAGGGAGATCACAAGTAGGCAGAGAGGCAGGCAGAGAGAGGGGGGGAAACAGGCTCCCTGCGAGCAGAGAGCCTGATGTGGGGCTCGATCCCAGGACCCTGGGATCATGACCTGAGCCGAAGGCAGAGGCTTTAACCCACTGAGCCACCCAGGTGCCCCCAAAACTGGGGTTTTTAAGAGAATAAGGAAATGCAGAAACAGCTGGGCTCTGGTGAGACAGTGAGTCTGGGAGAAGGGAAGGGGAGGCATCTCTGGCTCCCTCTGTCAGTGACACCATTCTACCTTGGTCTCCCTGGGGGGGCCGTGTTGAGGGGCAAAGCCTCAAGAAGAGGCTGGTTCCTGAAATCAGATTGCCTGAGCAGGGTTCCCAGGCCCCAACTCACCGTGTGTGACCTCAACTTCCTCATCTGTAAAATGGGGGAAACAATAGTGCCTGCCTCATAGGGTTGTTCATCATAAGGATTAAATGAGTTAATATACGTGGAAGTGTCCAGAAATCCTGCCCCAGGCTGCACAAAGTAAACCCTCAATGTGTTACCTGTATGGTTATTGATCTATCCCCGGCCCAGACACAGCTTGCTGGCTCCGCTCCCTCTCTGATTCCTCCATGCTGGGCTCCTCTCCCTACGCCTGCCCCCAGATTCCACAATTCCCGAGGATTTGAGTCCCGGCTCCCTTTCCTTCTCACTCCGTCCAAAGGTGGGGCCACTGCACCAGCCCCAAAGTCTCCGATGTGTATTTCCATCCTCCCGCTCATCTCTGAGCCTCCCAGTGCCTGCTGGCCCCCGGGTACTGATGCACTCCCTTCCTGCCTCTTCCCGTCCTGTATCACCCCCCAACTCACCTGCCACCTCTCTCCAGGGCTCCTGACATTGTCCTTACTGGTTTCTCCAAAAAGCTCTCAAACAAACCCCGTAAGTCCACATCTTCCCATGGCAACAGTGCGGGCAAAAGGTAGGATTAACAATAGCAGGAAGAATGGGTCCCCCAAAGAGATCCATACCCTAAACCTGGGTCCTGGGACTCTGCTCCCTTACATGGCACAAGGGACTATGCAGATCTTGAGGTTACTAATCCCTGATCTTAAAAGAGGGAGAATATCCTTGATCGTTCAGGTGGGACTAGTCTAATGCCATGAGCCCTTAAAGCAGAGCACTTTCTCTGGATGGAGCTGGACAGTGGAGCCAGAACAGGGGATCAGAAAGATCTGAAACATGAAAAGGCCTTGACCCAGTGTTGCTGGCTTTGAAGAAGAAGGGGGCCACCAGCCTGGATGTGGGCAGTCTCTCTGGGCTGAGAGCCATGTCCACAGACAGCCGGCCCGCCAAGGGGCCTTCAGTCCGTAACCGCACGAGCCAAGTTCCACCAACCACCAGAATCCACCTGGAAGCCGATTGTCCTTGGAG
This sequence comes from Taxidea taxus jeffersonii, assembly GCA_003697995.1. NCBI lineage: Eukaryota > Metazoa > Chordata > Mammalia > Carnivora > Mustelidae > Taxidea > Taxidea taxus. Next base: position 10,880 of record RCUC01053659.1, on the reverse strand, counting down.
ACTCTATCAGAGCCCAGGCCCACCAGCACCTTGATTTTGGCCTCGTGTGACCTGGGGCAGAGAAACCAGCTGAGTCTACCCTGACTTCTGACGTAGAGAACGGTGACATCATCCCTTTGTGTTGTTGTAAGTGGAACACAAATACGAAAGCCAATGTTTACTGCAGTAGGGACAGCACAAGGCACTGATCTGAGCGTGTCCCAGTAATTTGGTCTCATAACGTGGTCCCTGTAACTGTCCCCACAGCACTGACTTAAGAGACCACAGTGGGGGACAGCTGCACAACTTGCCTGAGACCCCACAGGCCACCAGGGCGGAGCCGGGCTCTGAACCAGCCACCTGGGATCAAGGTCATGCCCTTGATTGCTCTGCTCTGGAGCCTCTCTGCCTGTTCCTCTCCCACCCAAATAACAAAGACCATCAGTTCCTTCTCAGCTTTAAAAGCCTTTTCAGGGGCGGTGGGTGGGGCGGTGGGGGAGGGGCAGAGGTTCCCCTTCAAATGCTTAGCCTGGCTTCCATTTTACATATTGCCACCAACATGTCATTTTGTCCTTTTCTCCCAGGGCCAAATTATTCACCAAACATCTCCGGACCTTTGCACGTGCTGTTTCAACACCTGGGGTGTCCTTTCCTGCTTGTTCTGCCTGGAAAATCCACAGGCTTCTCTTTTAAAGGGGCAGCTCAAGTTTGGTCTCCTCAGAGGTGCTGCCTCACCCCCAGACAGGATCCTTGAGGGGCCTCAACTTACAGCCCCAATGCTCCTCTAGGCTGGAAAAAGCACTGGGTCAACATTCCCTCCCCACACAAATCCCCCACTAGATGGCGCCACCCCAGCCAGTTGTGGGAATGGGGATCACAAGAAAATTCTTTATTTGTTTCACCAATCATCCTCACTTTGGATTTCACGCTGCAGAATTTTCCTAGCTCAGTGAACTATTTTAATATTCCAGTGAACTCACAAGGAATTTCAGGTATTTATATTTTATTTATTTTTAAAAAGATTTTATTTATTTATTTGACAGAGAAAGATACTCGAGAGAGGGAACAGAAGTAGGGGGAGTGGGAGAGGGAGAAGCAGGCTTCCTGCCGAGCAGGGAGCCCGATGTGGGGCTCAATCCCAGGACCCTGGGATCATGACCTGAGCCAAAGGCAGATGCTTAACAACTGAGCCACCCAGGCCCCCCCAGATATTTATATTTTAGATGCTCCCAGCTAAATGCACACCCAAGGAATAAGACTTTTCTTTCTCTAGAAGCACTGTTCCTTAATCTTTCTGAGCCCCATTTCTACATCTGGAAATGAGGATAAAAATAATAATAACAGTTCCTACCCCATAGGGTTTTTTTTTTTTTTTTTTGAGGATGTATTTTTTTTAAATAATAAGTTTTTTTTTTAAGATTTTATTTATTTATTTGACAGACAGAGATCACAAGTAGGTAGAGCAGCAGGCAGAGAGAGAGGGGGAAGCAGGCTCCCCACTGAGCAGAGAGCCCAATGCAGGACTTGATCCCAGAACCCTGGGATCGTGACCTGAGCTGAAGGCAGAGGCTTTAACCCACTGAGCCACCCAGGCGCCCCGAGGATGTATTTTTGTAAATATACATACAGTCCACAGAATATGTAGGAAGCCACATGAGGTGAGGTAAATAGTCGAGAAATGCACGCTCTGGCTGTTTGCGTTATTGTATTATTGGAGAGATCATAATCTTCCACCTCACAGCTGTTAGAATGGCTACTGTCAAAAAACCGGGTTAAAACCAATGTTGGTGGGGGTCCCTGCACCCTGTTGGTGGGAATGTAAAATGGCGCAGCAGATGAGAGCAATGGTATGGCGGTTCCTCGAAAAATTAAGAATCAAGTTATCATATGACCCAGTGAGCCCACTTTTGGGTACACATCCAAAGGAACGGAAAGCAAGGGCTGGAAGAGATATTCGCAGGCCTGGGTTCACGGCATTATTGACAACAGCCACAAGGTGGAAACCACGCAGGGTCCACAGACAGGCGTGTGGATACGTAACAGGTGCCGAAGACACACAGTGGGAATCCCAACAACAGACGAACCTCGAGGACATGTTGCTAAGTGAGGTCAGTGTCGTAAGAGGACAAACACTGAGTGATTCTACTTACAGGAGGAACCTAGAGGAGTCAAATTCATAGAGACAGAAAACGGAAGGGTGAGGGGCAGGGGCAGGGGCTGGGGGAGGGCCCCGGGGATGGTTGTCGAGTGGGCACAGGGTTTTGTAGGATGAAGAGCTCTGGGGATGGAGGCGGCGATGGCTGCCCAAGGTGGCGGTATGGAACGTCCCTGACCTGTACACTGAAGAATGGTTAAGGTGGAAAATGTTGTGTTCTGTGTATTTTACCATCATAAGAAAAAAAAAGCGAGCAACATGGTATCAGCCACTTTCTATAAATCCCCTCCCTCTGACATTGGAAGCTCTCCACCTGCTGGAGGGAAAGCAGGCTCATCAGCTGCTGCAGGAGCGGGGCACTGGGGTGGCTCAGTGGGTTAAGCATCTGCCTTCGGCTCAGGTCATGATCCTGGGGTCCTGGAATGGAGCCCCGCATCTGGCTCCCTGCTCAGCAGGGAGCCTGCTTCTCCCTCCGCCTGCCACTCCCCCTGCTTGTGCTCCATCTCTTTGACAAATAAATAAAATCTTAAAAAAAAATTAAAAAATTGCTGCAGTGGGAAGTGACCAATGAGATCAGCCCTGAGTTCCAGCTACCAGTTCTCCAACGGGGGAGAGGAAAGTTCCCCTGGGACTCAGGAGACCAGGTAGGTGAATCCCGGAGCAACAGAGCAAAGGAAGGCGCCAGCGGTGAGCGTGGGAGCACAACCCAGGTGAGTAGGGAATGAGAACAGCAGGTGGAAGGGGCAGTGACCGCCCTGCCTCCAGGCCCAGGTCCTTCCGTGCCTTTCCCCACAGACACTGAGCAGGGTAAGAATCCTTATCTAGCCCAGGTCCTCCTGTCACCTCATCTCTCAAAATGCAGGGGTTTGCTCATAAGAGAAATACGAGTGTGGGGCACCTGGGTGGCTCAGTCAGTTAGGTGTCTGCCTCTGGCTCAGGTCATGATCCCAGAGTCCTGGGATTGAGCCCCATGGCAGGCTCCCTGCTCAGCAGAAAGCCTGCTTCTCCCTCTCCTACTCCCCCTGCTTGTGTTCCCTCCCTTGCTCTCTCTCTCTCTGTCAAAGAGAAACACAAATGAAAAGGACATGGGTGCCGGGTTTAAGGGAAGATCCAGTGGGTGGACAAGGCACCCTGGGGCAGGGCCGTCCAGCGCTGATAACCTGCGGTGGGCAATCCAGAGTCGCCCGTCAGAGGTACAGATGTGTGTGCCCTTTGGCACAGCAGACGTACCCACACGTCTGTGAAATGATGAAAATAATGGGACAATCACGGCAGCCGTGTTTAATAATGATAAACAAGAAGACGACATGGGTTCTGATGGGTCTTTTCTAAGTGACAGCCCAGAACCGGCAGGTGCCAGGCAAAGGGACAAGAGTCATCTGGCTGTATGGGTGCTGGTGTGTCTGCTGGACCAGTCTTGTTCCACGACCCTCAGATCCCATCTGAGAAGCGACTGCCACGTGCTAGACTATTCTAGCCAGAAAGGAGCCCCTTGGTAAGGGCGTTGTGTGTCCAGGCCAGATAAGCAGGTCATTTTTGTCCCTCATTCTTCTCCTCCAAATCCCCCCCTCCCCACCACAGCACTGCGCTGACTTGGGCTGTCCTGTAGCTCAGTCTTCGAGGGGATTTGGAAACCCTGGAAGGGTTTGAGAGGTTTCCAAATCTCTCATGTGTGGCCCAGTTGAGTTCTTGGGGAGGGGCGAGAGTGAGTCAGCTCTCCCCTGTGGAACTCTCACTTCTCTTTCCCTCCCAGAGTATATTGAAATATATGCACTGCCCCTGAAAGGGGCTCCTACAACATCAGGAGGGAAGAAGCATGGGTGGTCAAGAAGAAGGAGGAAGGGTTCTCAAGGCATCATCCTGGAAGCATCTCCACGGGACCCTGGTCCCCACCTGTGTGTGAGGAGCGTATATAATGTGAAGATTCCTGGTCCCTACCTGGAACCCACTGGGTCAGAATGTCTAGGGGTTCATGTATAACAAGCACTCTGATACAGATGGAAAATTCTACATCATTGGCTTGTAGTATTTCTTCATTCTGGAAGAACTGAGCCCCTTTCTCAGTGGGGTTCAAATAATAGCCACGTCTAACTCTAAAAATTACAGTACACAAGCCATATATGATCATACAAGTTAAAATTCACAAGGTTTATGTCTTAGGTGAGCAAGGCTGGGGCTTTCAAGCTGTGGAAAATGGGAGAGGGGAGATTCTGAACAGAACTCCTTTTAAAAAAGATTAAATTTATTTATTTGAGAGAGAGACAGAGATAGCAAAAGAGAGCATGAATGGGGGGGGGAGAGGAAGAAACAGGCTCCCCACCGAGCAGGGAGCCCCATGCGGGGCTCAATCCCAGGACCCTGAGATTGTGACCTGAGCTGAAGGCGGAAACTTACCTGACTGAGCCACCCAGGTGCCTCTGAACAGAGGTCCTGATTGTGAGTCTACAAGAGACAGCCAGAATGGTCATTTCAAAATCAAAATGCATGTCTCCTCCCTTGCTTAAAATTCCTCTATTTCTTCCCATACTCTTCAGATATGGTGGCCAAAGGAGGCCTACTCATCTCTTAAGCTCTCTCCATTTCCACTCTTCTGGACACATCTGTTTTTCTCTCAGGCTCTTGGGCTCATAATATGCTCTTCCACCCCAGGGCCTTTGTACATGCCATTCCCCTTTCCCCTTGTCTTGTTAAATCTTCCTTATCCTCTATACTCCTTTCCTTTAGAGCCCAACATGAATAGAAGCATACATGTATTTGTGGGATTCTTTGACTTACATGTCTCTCTCCTGGCAGCTTTCTGACTACAGGGACCATGACTTATTCTACCATTGCTTTATTCCCAGGCTTGCCTTAGTCCTGAGGTTCCAGGTAAATATTTGTGGAAGGAATGAGTGATAAAAACTGTGAAAGCTAGCCTGGCAAAAAAAGGCTTCCGATTGCCGTGAGAGAAGCATACTCCTTACAGGATAGAGAAAGAAGCCTGCAGGGCAAAACCCTGCAAAATCAATATTGATTTTTCCCTGAGCCCAGTGATTGTGAGGGACTTTTATTTTCTTCCTTATACTGTGCTTTCTCCCAATTTTTAAAAAGAAGCATGTGACGACCTTCCATTATCTGAAAAAGTGAATCGAAAAAAGTGTCAAAATCTGATGACATGAACAATCAGAACAATATATCTGCCTTGCCAGTGAGTATGAATCTCTGGAAATAAGACTGTCTATTCTTTAGGATTTACTCAGGTAAATAAAACAATCCTTTTTATTTGCTAGCATAACCTCTGGGTAATTTTGAAGATGACTTTTTATTAATATGTATTTCTGCACTTTATTTAGTGAAATGACCTCCCGCGGTACAAATAACATAAACTATAAATTGGCTGTTAAATTATTCCTCAGCATGCCTCATAGCTTATCAAGGGTGATTCCTTTCATCAGAAAAGCCCAAGGAAGTCAGCAGAGAAGCAATTTTCACCTTGTCTTGTTTTATAGAACTAGAAAATGTTGACACATCCACAAGTTTCAATTTTTCAAAATGGGCTTGTGTCCCCACAACCATTTTTAAACAAATCTCCACTCCCAAATCCACTTAAGCTTTGGGAAGAGGATTTGTCTAAGAGAAGACAGAAGTGCCCATCAAAAGTCTGTTCACAAAACATTTGGCAATTCATGTGTCATCTGTTCTCTAGGGAGCCAAAGTGAGCTTGTGCTTCTGGAAACACAGCCGATTGCTTCATTAATCAATGTGACTGTGGCTGGCGGGGGTGACTGACTTCTTAAACCAAGTCTGAGGAGCAGGAGGCCGTCAATTATTTTTATACAGTGAATGCAACTCGATTTCTGCCTATATAAAAATTATCCTCATCAGTTCCTTTTTTTTCCATACAGCTTGTTAATGTCAGTGGCTCCCCATTTTAATCCTGTGTGCGTTTAAGGATTCTTCTTGATCTCCATTTTATGAGCCCATGTTAACAATCATGGTGTCATTTACTTAGAATCCTGTGCTAGGCACTTTATATACATTTCTCACTTAAGCCCTACAACAACCCTCTGAGGTCAGTGACTTAGAGACAGGGAACATGAGCTCAGAGAAATCAAAGAATTTGCTTGGAGTCACACAGCCAGCCAGTAACCTAATGAGATCCAAGCCCAGGTCTGTCCATCTCCGAAGCCTGCAGTTTTCTTTTCTTCTTCTTTTTTTTTAAGATTTTATTTATTTATTTGTTAGAGAGAGAGAGAGCACAGGCAGACAGAGTGGCAGGCAGAGGCAGAGGGAGAAGCAGGCTCCCTGCCAAGCAAGGAGCCCCATGTGGGACTTGATCCCAGGACGCTGGGATCATGACCTGAGCCGAAGGCAGCTGCTTAACCAACTGAGCCACCCAGGCGTCCCAGCCTGCAGTTTTCTAATGTCATACTCAAGTTCGAAATACAGATCTCTGTTTCTACTTTGGCCAGACATGAAAGAAGACTACCTAAAACCTGTCCCTAGCTATGATAAAGAAGAATCTGCAATTCTTTTTCTTTACCCCCACTTTGTGATCTGGACAGAGATTTCTTTGTCCTTCCTTGTAGGGAGGCCACATCATGGATAAGAACCTCAAGAGGAGGTCCACTGGGTTATTTTTAAATTTGAGAATTTCTGATAAACTCAGAAAATTAAGAATAAGCAATTATATAGGTTTATACTGCTTTGATCACTGCAGAGCACTGGATGTTCCAGCTAGTGCATTAAAGCAAGAAAAAGGAAATTAAGGGTATTAAGATATCCTTTTCTGAAAGGAGAAATACAAGTTTTTATTTGTAGATGGCATGACTATTTATGTGTAAAATCCTAATAAACCTATAAAAACTTTCTAGGGGCACCTGGGTGGCTTAGTCAGTTAAGCATCTGCCTCTGGCTCAGATCATGATCCTAAGGTCCTGGGACTGAGCCCCACATCAGGCTTCCTGCTGGGGGAGGGCCTGCTTCTCCCTCCTTCTCCCTCCACTGCTCCCCTTGTTTGTGCACTCTGAGCTCTCTCTCTCTGTCAAATGAATGAATAAAATCTTAAAAACCAAACAAAAAACGAAAAAAAATTTCTAGAAAGTTTAGTTATGGTTACAAGATAGCACATAAGCATACAAAAATCAACTGTATTTCTAGATACTGTCAATGAACATGTGGACACCAAATTAAAGGTATAGTACCATTTATAATCATTAAAAAAGATAAATACTTAAGTGTATATCTAACAAAACATGCACAGAACTGGAAGGCTAAAAACTACAGAACATTTATGAAAGAAATCAAAGAATCCCCTAAATAGAAGGAGAGACATACCATGTTCATGGATTGGAAGACAATAGAGTAAAGATATCAGTTCTTCTCACACTGATATATTGGCTTAAATATAATTCCTGTCAAAATTCCAGCAAGATATTTTATATATATAGATAGGCTTATACTAAAATTCATGTGGCAAGGCAAAAGAACTAAAATAGGTAAAAGAAAAAAAATTTTTAAAGAAGGATAACATGGAAGGAATCACTCTATTTGTGTGAAGACTTACATAACTACAGTCATTAAGACTCTGTTGTATAGGTAGAGGGACAGACACCTAGATCAATGAAACATATAGGAAACTCAGAAATAGCTCCCACACAAGTATGCCTAAATGTTTTTGACAAAGTTCCAGAAGCAATCAATGGAGAAAGGACAGTCTTTTCAACCAATGGTGCTGGGACACCTACATATCCACATGCAATAAAAAAGAAAGTTGACCTAAATCTCATGTCATATATAAAAATGAACTCAAAATCATTCATAGATTTAAACTCAAAACCTAGAAAAGTTTTAGAAGGAAACATATGAGAAACCCCTCAGATCAAGGACTTGGTGATGTATTCTTGGACAGGACATGAAAAGAACGATTCATGAAAGAAAAAAATGATCAGCTGAACTTAATCAAAATCTAAAACTTCTGCCCTGTGAAGTATTCTGTTAAGAGAATGAAAAGATAAGCGATTTGGTCAGGAGGAATGATCAGCAAGCTCTGTAGGTGAAAAGGGACATATCTCTAAAATATTTTTTAAAAAACTCTCAAAATTCAGTAGTGAAAGACCAAACAATGTGATTAGGAAATGAGCAAAAGACACGAAGGGACATTTCACCAAAGAGGATGTGCACATGGCCAATAAACCCACAAAAAGATATCCAACATCACTAGCTATGGGGGAAATGCAAATGAAGACCATGGGGAGGCATCATGACACACCAGAATAGCTAAAATAAAAAATCAGTGATAATACCAGTTGCTGGTAAAGATGCAGAGAAACTGTGTCCCATACATTTGCTGGAGGGGATGTTAAATGGTACAGCTACCCTGGACAACAGGCTGGCATGTTTCTTTAGAAACCATACACTTCCCCTCTGATCCAGCAATCACACTCCTGAACATGTATCCCAGAGGAATAAAAACTTGCATTTACACAAAAACCTGCACTCAAGTGTTCATTAAGTAGATTTACCTGTTAGAACCACAGGTTAGAAATAATCAAAATGTCCTTTAACATGTGAATGGTTAAACAAACAATGTTACATCTAAATCATGGAAATATTACTCCCCAACAAAAAAGGAACAGGCCAAAAACCTAAATGGATCTCGAGGACATCACATTGAGTGAGGGAAAAAAAAAAACAACCAATCTCAAAACGTCACATGTGGTGTAATACTATTTAAATAACATTCTCAAAATGAGATACAAGTCACAACAGTTTCCAAAAGCCTCTGGAAAGGGCGAGAGGCCATTGCTCAAGCCGAGTACTTCGGGTGGCCCTCAGTGAAGGTCAAAGCATCAGAGCAGGTGAAGGTCAAAGCATCAGCTCCATGTCCCTTTCCAAATGGCCCCATTTGGCTGGGGGGAGGGGATGACAGGTAGGGCATCTGTACTCATGGTCAGCAAAGGACAAAGGGCACATCACCCTTAATCTCATACTCATTTTCACTACACGTGCTGGGGAGACCCAGTACATTCCGCAGGTGGTTATAGGTCTCACGTGGAGGGAAGATGTAGCTGTCAGCCAGAGGGTGGGCTTTTAAAGAGACTTGAGTCCACAGAACAGCAGGGGTGTGTGGAGGGGGTGAGATGCTGAGACTGGGCAGGACCAGTTCTTACCTCTAAAACAAGGTCTGAGTCTTCATGCCTTCCAACAGAAGTACTTTTATTCAGGACAAAAAAGCCTTCTGCGCTCTTTAGGTAGGCTTTCATACTCTCTGCTTTCCCTAGAGATGGTTTGCAGAAAAAACATTGTTAGGAAAATGCGATCTTCTGATTGTTCAGCATCACATTTAGAATGGATGCAATGCACCGTGTGTTTAAAGGAGAAATCAGCAGAGGTTGGAGTGGATAGATGGACTTCACAGTGTGATCACAATTTCTGCAGATTTTTAAGACTATCTTTTTGAACAGTGACATCTAGCAAAGATGAACTTGGTCCTGATCATCACAGAGAAGACATATTTTACACAACTCAGAGCCCAAACTGCCAGTAGCTGAAATAACCCAATGATGACCCTGAATTCCATGGATAATCACTGTCCGCCTCCCATGAAGCTCAGTACAAGGATAGTTATCTGACACAGCAAGTATTCTGTCCCATACTCCTAACCCACCGCACACTAGCTCTGGGACTTTGGGTGTGTTACTTCTTCTTTCTCTATGCCTCAGTTTTCTCATCTGTAAAATGGGGTTAATAATACTCTGCACCCCCAAAGGGTTCTGAGGATGGAATACAATCATATGTGTGAAGTATTTAGAGTGGTGACCGCTATGCACTGACCACACATTTGTCCCATTATTATTAATATTGTTATTGTTATAATTATTATTACGAATCTTGGGCTTATCAAACTTGGACCCAGGGAAGTCTAAGCCTTCTACAGAGCTTCTGAAACTGTTGAGTCAGTCATTGAGGGAATAGGCTTTAAAGGATACTTTCTTTGTAAATCACTCCACTTCTTCAAAAAATTCAGGGAAAAGGGTAACCTTGAAAGGCAAACTATCAAGACTCAAGCTTGGACATACTATCAGGACTCTGCACATTTTTCCCTCCAACATTTTTTTTATGACAATGTCAGATACACAGGAAAGTCAAAAGAAGTAGATGGTGAACTCCTTTACACCCACCACCTAGATCCTACAATTCACATTTTGTTCGGTTTGCCGTACCACACATCCCTCTGTCTACCCATGCATCCATCCATTTTGTAGTCTGATGCATTCCAAAGTAAGTTCTATACTGGTTTTTAAAAATATAAAAATCTCAGGGACTTCAGTAGGTTCCGGTGTTGACAATTCATATGATGCTTGACTTCTGGTTTGAGGTACCTGTCCAGTTACACAGCAGGATATCCTCCATGTCAACACCGTGTCCAAGAGCCGAAGCCTCTCTCTTTTCCTTTCAACAGAAAGGTCACTGAAATGTGGAGCTGTTGGAGTGGATAAAAACAAAGCCCATCTAGTTGTGGTCATAGAGGGTCTCGGGTCTGGTTCTGCTTTTTTTTTTTTTTTTTAGATTTTATTTATTTATTTGAGAGAGGGACACAAGCGAGGGGAGTAGGAGAGGGAGAAGCAGGCTTCCCGCTGAGCAGGGAGCCCAATGTGGGGCTGGATCCCAGGACCCCAGGATCTGCCGAAGGCAGATGCTTAATGACTGAGCCACCCAGGCACCCTGGTTCTGCTTTTCATCCACATCTCCATCATCAATGACT
>RCUC01053581.1:0-10079 GCA_003697995.1 Taxidea taxus jeffersonii | reverse complement strand
TCCTCAGATGCTGAGACTGACAACCCGAGAGACACAGTCCCTCTCAAGGACAGACCCAGATGACCTTGGGGTCCACTCCCAGCATCCTTATTCCCCGTCCATGGATTCACCTCTTCCTTGTACCAGTAGAGAACTTTCCAGAATGGGGAGACCCCCACCTACCCCTTTCCTGAGTGAGGCTTCCTGCTTCCAGAGCCCAGCAGGAAAGCGGTCTGATGGAAGGATCTCAGCATGCATACAAGAAGGACACATGGACATGGGACAGAGGGCTGTGTTGTCACGAAATCCATTTTCATGGGGAATTTGTCCATCCCCCGGGCACTTAGCAGAGGGAAGGGACTTTGGAACTGTAATCGCAGAGGCACAGACCAGCAAAGGGGAATCTTCCTGTTCACCTCCTTTGTTGTATGGCTGAGGAATATCCACGAAGGCAAGGGGCCTCCCACGATGTCATGCATCCTGTGTAGGAGCCAAGGTGGGCACGCGACCCCTCTGGTCATGTTTTTTGGATTTCAGAACCATGGGATCCTGCCTCTCCGTTGAAATAGCATCTTTCTCTGCTGTGGGGAATAAAACAAAAAGTGCTGGATCCCTGCTCTCTTAAGTATTATGAAGTGAATTGGGTACTAAAAATGGCACTTTTAAAGGTGATCATAATTATTTCCCCCTCTTTGGCAGGTCACAAAGGGGGTTCCCCATCTAACACTCCCACAAGATGTCGGCACAAAAAGGATGAATATAGTACGACTTTGGTTCCTCGCTGGCATTTAAAAGCCCTCGTTTGGGAGTAGGATTTATTAAATATTGTAATCAGTTCAATGTCGCCTGTTGAAACATTTGCTTTAATGGGCTTGTTAAATTTAGATTATGTTAAAAAGAAAAAGAGAGAGAGAGAAAGACATTTCCCTGTCTCTGAACTCTTGGGCTGCCACATCATGATTGTATATGTGTTCAAGAAATAGCTCCCAGCCGTGATAATTACCCCCATTGTGGGGAAAAGAGGATGACATTTCGGGATGATTCAAAAGGACATTTTGTTTTGTAAATACAGTCTTCTGATCAAAGCCAGTTCTTACTTTGGAGAGAGCAGCATCAACTCTTTTTCCTTCCTTCCTTTATTTCCTGAATGATACTTTAAATTGATTTTAGTTACACAAGTAACATATGATATTAACGTGTGTTATAGTAACATGACATTAACAGCTCCCATTTATTGGTGGCTTAAACGTGTTGGGCATCTTTCTAAGGATTTTATTTGCATTCATGTTTTAAATCTCTTTAATGCCCAATGAGGCAGGTAGCATTATTATCCCATGTTACACAGGACATAAGTGGAGCACAGCAAGGTTAAGTGATATGCCTGAGGTCACACAGCTAGTAAATGGCCAAGCCAGGATTCGAGTTCAGGTGTCTGACGCTAACGATTATGCACATACTTAGAGCTATGCTACGTTGCACGTATCTGCATTCTCCCATAAAATTACATTTTTTTTTTCATATACAGCAGACATCTCTTTTGATCACCAACCCAATCCCTGTCTCTTCTCCCCTGTTCCCAAAATTAGCAGTTACCAGCTAAGGAAGTATTTATCCCATGTATGGAAAGAAATAGACTCTCTATGCATCTTATCTCATTAAAAATATTCTCTCTCATAGCTCTGTAATATTCCTTTCTGTTTTATTTAGCTATTTCTCTCCTAATGGATATTTAGATCGTCCCTAGATGTTCATTCGAGTAAGTAATGCTGCCGTACATATGCACATGGGTCCCTAAGGCAGATCACAATGATGGCATCACTTAGTTATCTCTGGTTTTAGCAGGGATTGCCAACTTAACCTGCAAATCACCAATTCCTCAGAGGGTCACCATCATTTTTCCTAATGAAACCTTGAAGGAAAGTGCTGTCCAACCTCAGGGGTATAAATGTGAGTGCCATTAATAGCTAAGCACCCAATCTGGTTCCCTTTGCTTCTGGAGTCTGCAGGGCCATCCAGCTGAGACCAAGTCTAGACTTTCCTTCATTTTCAGGAAAACATAGCCAACGCAGAATGTGAATTTTTGTTCTCCACTTTGAGGCCTAGAAACAGGAGCCAAGGCATAGCTGTTGAGATTTCCAGGATATGGGACACGCCCGTCTCCCTAACCGCCTTCCATCAAGATGGAAACTATGTGCTCATGTAGAAACAAAATCAAAACCTTTGCTTCCTTGCTTTACTTATTTCTTCGGCTATCTGGTCCTTAATTTAATAAATAGTGAACAAGAGCTTTTTAAATGCAGATACATATAGTACAGGGTGCTGGGAACACAAGACGATCAAGGCAAATGCTTCCCCTGTCCTCATAGAGCTTTCTATTTCTGTCATAGACCCAAACATCCACCTGACTTTAGTTAATCCTTACCTGCCTACCTCCCAAGAATTTCACCTTGATCCCAGGCCAGGCGTGTGGGGAGCTGGGTGCTGCGCAAAGCTTTGCACAGCACCCAGCTCCCATCTCTGAGCATTGGTTAGTGTCTCCAACCTCCATACCTATGTGGGAATTCTACAGGGCATATAAGAATATCTTGGAAAAACTCAAGACCTGGATTCCCTGTGACCAAGTCAGTACTGATAAAGTAGTCCAGAATTGACGGGTCCTTAGCTCTTGAGCTGAAATAACCATCCTTTCTGTTACAAGGCAGTTCTTTTTTTAAAAAATTAACTTGTTGAGGAAATCCCGTCATTTGTGACAACACGGATGAATCTGGAGGACATTATCCTACGTGAAATGAGCCAGACACAGGAAGTCAAAAACCACGTGATAACCACTTGTATGATCAGTCTGAAACAGTCAAACGCATAGAAGCAGAGAGTAGCATGGTGGTTGCCAAGGGCTGGCAGAGAGGAAACAGGGGCCCTTTAGTCAAAGGAGACAGATCTTCTTGGGTCTCTTACATTTCTGCATGTCTTGAGACCAGATGGGCAGACTGCCTTGTTCTAGATCATCTTTCCAAGGATGTCTGTGTAGTGATCGATCTTGGAAGACAGAGATAGTGTCTCCCTCTGGAGTCTAGGGAAAGTTTGCTTTCAACCTTAGGTGATAGAGATAATTTCCCTCTGAATCAGGAAGCAGGCATGCCTACTGCTTGTTATAAAAGATTAAGATTCCTTACGCTTGAGGTTCCTTTCCTGGACTGTACCTTATTTGCATGCACAGATGTCACCTTACTCACTATGTACCATCCTAGGGGATCTGGGGCGCAGGGCACCATTACACGTGCCGATACTCTAGTTGGCTATTGCTGTGAGTAATAAACTTTCCTTTGTTTCTGGCCCAGACGTCTCGTGTGTTCTACGGCCATCCGCGGCCAGCTAACTTGTCAATTTGCAAGTAAGAAACAACTCAGATATTTCAGGGTTACTGCTACTTTTACTTATCCATTCAGTACACATTTATTGGGTATCTACCAGGTGTTGGATAGTAGGGACACAGAGATGAAGCAGCTGGTGAGGCCCCCATTTTCCTGGAGCTTCAGTCTAGTGAAGAAGGCCTGTGAAGTAGGAGCATTCGCAGCTGATAAAATGTGCCAGGAAGGGAACAAGCGATGCGCGATAGTGGGCACCAACAGGGGTTCAGGGAGAGGCTTGTGACAGGGGGCCTGTCTGCAGAGGTGACCACGTGGGCAGGAATTGAGACATGAGATGGTACCCATTGTTGCAATCCTCAAAGAAATGCAAGTCCAAAAGCACTGAGTTGGGACAGACCTGGAGTGCAGGGTGGCAAGGGAGAGAGCAGCGTGACATGATAGGAGGCGGGGGAAGGAGCAGCAAAAGCAGAAACTACAAGTTCTTGAGGCCATGGCGTGGAGGTTTTGTTCTGTGGAAAGTGAAAGTGAAAATCATGGAAGACTTGGAGGAACTGGGCGGAGAGGGGGCAGTGTTGGCTTGACATCTTATCACGACCCCTGGGGCAGCCAGGTACAGAAATGCCATTCTGTTCCCCAGAAGATGTTGTGTCTGGGCCACCCACTGCTGTCTCTGAGGCCCTGTCTTACTCCCCCTGCTCCCATCCTCCCCCCAACCCCCTAGGGAATGTGTTTCTCACTTGTCTGGCGCACTGTCCCCTTCTTCTCTCTCGCTGCCCCTATGTTGCCAGGCAACCCGCTATGCCTCTCGCCCCAGTGCACAGGGGACAATGGCTTTTCAGCTTAGGGCTTGAGAAGGGCGAAGAGTGAATCCAAAACCAGGAATGTGGGCAGGCCTTCAGAATGTGCCATTGTTTGATGGGGGAACAGAAAAGGATTTGCAACAGACAAAAAGAGAAGATACACCTTTTATCTGGGAGGAGTCATAAAAATACTAGCCTGAAGCATTAAAGTCGATGACATGGACATATATGATGGAACAAGGCAGTGAGACATACTGGAAACAGAATGTGACAAAAGGAATATCTATCAAGAAAAACGCAATTGACTAAGGGGTGGCATATGCATACTGTTATGGGATATGATGCAGCTGAGTGAGGAGACTTGCAAAATAATATGTTTAGTACGATCAACTTAAAGCCCACATTGATGCTTAGAAAGTCAGTAGTGTTTCTGTGTTTACATGTTTATACTCACGGGGACTAGGGTGGAGGATTACCTTCTCCAATGTTGTTGGGAAGGTTGTTCTCTACCCCTGCTAAATATTGAAACCGGATGTTTCCTCTCATTCCTACATAGTTCAACCCTGGGAAATTACATTTTAATTTTAATATATATATATATAAATGTATATATATATGAATTATGTTCAGTTAGGCACCATATAGTACATCATTAGTTTTTGATGTAGTGTTCAATGATTTGATAGTTATGTATAACACCCAGTGCTCATCACAACAAGTGCCCTTCTTAATACCGATCAGCCTGATATTTTTATTATTTTTTAAAGATTTATTTATTTGAGAGAGAGAAAGAAGGATAGGGAGAGGGTCAGTCTTCAGCAGACACATGAACATGAAGTCTGATGGGAGGCTTGATCTCATGACCCTGAGATCATGACCCGAGTGGAAACCAAGCGCCTGATGCTGAACCGACTATGCCACCCAGGTGCCCGAGAAATTGCATATTTTACATAAAATTTTTATTGGGATTCTCTTAGATTTTATAGAAAGGCTTTTGCAGAGAAAATGCAGACTATCTTGTGTATCCTTCACACAGTTTTCCCTATTATTAATATAGTACTATTAATTAACTCCATACTTTAGTTGTATTTTAGCAGGGTTTTTGTTTTGTTTGTTTTGGGCTGTTGTCTGTCTGTTGTTCCAGAATCCAACTCAGGACACCATGTTGCTTTTAGTCATCATGCCTCCTTAGCCTTCTCTGCTCTACGTCGGTTTCTCTGTCTTTCCTTATTTTTCCTGACCTTGACAGTTTTGAAGCATACTGGTCAGATATTTTGTTTTCTGTTCCTCAATTTGGGTTTGTCTGATGTTTTTCTATGATGGGAACAGACTACAGACATCGGGAAATAACGCCCTTCTCGTCCCATCACTGAGATGTACGTCTATGGGGCCAATACTCACTGGTGATTTAACTCTGATCACTTGGGTAAGCTGGTATCTGCCAGGTTTCTCCACTGGAAGTTACTATTTTTCCTTTTCTGTACTCTCTTCTTCAGAAATGAGTCACTAAGTGCAGCCCACATTTGAGGAGGGGAAGGTTTGATTTCTACCTCCTAGATGGGGGAATATATACATAGTATATGGTATATTATTTGGAATTCTTCTGTGAAGATTTGTCTCTTCTCTCTCATTTTCTAAATATTTAATCACTCATTTATATACATATGACCTTGTGTATATTTATTTTTATTTTGGGTTATAATCTAATACTATATTATTTTGTTACCCAAATTGATCTAGTCTTGGCCAGTGGGAGTTCTCTTAGGTTGACTCCTATATCTTTGTGGCATTTTCCTATCCTTGGTTTTTGAGCACTTCCTTACTTCTTGGAATCATCATCTTATGGTTCATGTACATCTTATCTTGTATATTTCCTGCCCCCGCCTTAGAATCATTCACTTCTCCAAGAAGGATATTCAGAAACCAGGATCTGGGCATGGGTGTTGTCATTGCTATAGGAGTGTCATTGTTTCTGGGACCTCTCTGCAGACAGAAGTAGGAAACATACATATATAACCTATGTATGCACATGTATCATAATTATTTCTCTTTTCCTGTCTCTCCATATTTATCTCCCTATATAATCTAAATTCTCTCTCTATATATACACACACACATACACATACTCTATATGTACTGTCTACATATATACACGTAATAGGTTTTCATAGTATATATAACTATATATAATTATATATGTAATTTTTAAAAATTAAACACATCCAGGACCTCAGGATTCATTCTCCCCTTTCCTCCTTTCTTATTTACCTTGCTTATTTATAATTTCTTTTACCAACAGGGAGCTCTTTGTCTCCCCTTATCAACCATATGTTACAAAACAGAGCTTAGGATTTACGTTAAGTTCTTTTTGTCTTTAGCCTTACAGGGTCTGGTCAAAGTATTACTATCCAAAGTTACCAAAGTGAACTTCTTTTTTTAGTTCCTGGAAAACTTTTGAAACACCTCGATGCCTGTCACCGAATCCCAACCACTCCAGTATCCATGGGGGGGGGGGGGTGGAACTTCTAGCATTTTTAAAAGATCCCCGGATAGTTCTCATATACAGCCAGTGCTGAGAACCATTGCTTCAGAAATTGGAAATGAAGGGAGAGAGTTTAAAGTGTTTCTTCATGTCCTTTTATTGCTTCACTGGTAATAAGAACATTAACTCCTTTGTAATTTAAAAGAAAATGAGAGAAAACATATTTTATTTATTATTGTTGAGAGAGAGTGCCCAAGTGATGATGGGGAGGGGCACAAGAAGAAAGAGAGACTCTTAAGTAGACTCCACACTAGCACACAGCCCAGTGCGGGGCTCGATCTCACGACCCTGAGATCATGACCTGAGCCAAAATCAAGAGTCAGACTCTTGACTGACTGAGCCACCTGGGTGCCCTGAGAAAACATCTTTTAAAAAATAGGATGAGAATAACAGCCACAGAAACCATGCTGTATTCCTGCTTCTTCTTGCTAATTGCTGTGTGGCATCAGGAAAGTCATATAACCATTCTGAGCCTGTATCCCCTTACCTGGAGATTCCAACCAGCGGCATCTGTCTTGCCTTCCTTGCATGGCTACAGCACAGACCAATTGAGACTACGTGTGTGAACAGATTTTGACAGCCTTAAAGAAGTCATGCCAACTGATGAGCTGCTTTTGAGATCCTTGAGGATTAAAGGTGGTTCTGTTTCCTGTATGCTCTGGGCATTACCCGTACCAATTGGCCGGACAAATATGGAAGGAATTGGCCAGTCAGCAGAAGAGGGAAATGGGGCAGGCAAAGAGAAATGCCATGAGAGATAGGCAACCAAAGGCATTAAAATATCAGAGAAAGCGGCTTAGTCTCCTGATTTCCTTGGGTTCCTGAACAGCTTTCTTGCTCGTTTACACTCAGCCCATCTCCTTGCTACGTGACAGAGCTACTGAATATTTTATATTATTTTCAGCAATCTTTAATAGTGTGCTGGGATTCTCTAATTTGGTAGAAAGTGATTAACAAATTTGGATATTGAACCACACGAATTCAAACCTGATTAATATCTAGGTGAGAGATTTCAAACATGATCTGACCTCTAACTAAGGGTTCTTACCTGGGCACTGTTGTCATTTGGGGCTAAATAGTTCTTTGTTTGGAGGCTTTCATGTGCAAGATAGGATGTCTAGCCACATCCTGGGCAATCTGGGTCCACTAGATGCCAGATGCACCCCCTACCCCAGCGTGATGACCCAGAACGTCTCCACATACTGCCAGATGTCCTCTGGGGACAAGATAGCCCCTGACTGACAACTAGTGCTCTGGTAGGAATGAATATTGTTATCAATACTGATAACAAACAAAATGAAAAAATTGCAATGAATCTTTCCAAAAAAAAAAAAAAAAAAACAACCCAAAACTCATAGTCCTTTGTAGTCACTGGATGGCCACAAAAGGGTCTGATGATGATGTAAGGTGAGGGGGTGTATGTCTAGGGGGAGCGTTCCAAACCTTTCAAATAGTTTAAAGATGGCTAAAAGAAAGAGTTCCTTATCGTTATATAAGACGGCTATCACAGCAAACCATACGCTTGTCTCCCAATGCCTTGCTGGGTGGTGACCAAGACCCAAAAGGAGGGTAGTTTTTTCTGCTAATGTACCAGTTTTTATGTATATTCTTTCCAGCTTTTAGATCGGTTTCCATATTCTCATGGAATATACCCAAGTCACCTTCCAAATACTAACTACTTCAGTGAAGTCTCATTTCACTTCCAAGTGAAAGGGCCCTCAACCCAAGCTGGCTTGTACAAAACCCATACTGGCTTATATCACAGAAAATCAGTGGCTGATGTGTTCAGGCATGGCTGGATCCAGGGACCGAGCAATGTATCCAGGGTTTGCTTTGTCTCCATCTTTCAGTGTTATTATTGTGTTGGTTTCATTCTTAGGATCAGTGACTCTGAGCTTCCCCCTCAGAAAGCAAGAGGAGTACAGCAGCTCCTCTTTATTATGCTACTGGGTTCAGTCTTAATGGGGGAACGATGACTTACTTGTGTCCAGAAGCAAAAAGCCCTGCTTCCTCGTTTTCCTTTGTTTTGTGTTACTGTGTTTGGGTCACAAGCCCCTTCGCATGCCTGATCTTGGGCCAGTTGCGGGGCAGGGGTGTGGGATACACCGATTGACTTAGGTCTGGTTTATGTGCTATGGTGTGATGGTTACATTCTGAGTCACCCCGAGTGGCCGGATTAAACATTGTTTCTGGGTGTGTCGGCGACGGTGTTTCCAGATGAGATTAGCATTTGAACTGGTGGATTCTGTAAAGTTAGACGGCCCTCCCTAAAGCAAGGGAGCCTCATCCAACCCACTGACACCTGAACGGAACATATAGATATACCCCATTGCTTCTGTTTCTCTGCAGAACTCAGACTAATCCACGTATCAATTCCCAAACCTGTGTCAGAGAGTGGGAAAGCGGGAAATCCTCAGATGTAAACAAGACGGCTCGTGGAAGACTGTGGAATAGTTTCTGGGGAGGTGGACAGCACAAGTCTCTTACACCATACTTCTTCCTGTGATACAGTTATGGGAGAGCCCTTAGAGTCTGGAGAGTGGGACAGCCTCATTTCCAAAATGAAGGAAGTGGGTCCTAGGAACTCTGAGGCCAAGCAATGACTATAGTTAGCAGCACGGACCAAAACTAAATAATGTTAGCTTTTGAGTTTTAGAAAATCAAATCCAAGATTTGGGGATTTTTTTTTTTTTTCAAAATCAACCTCTGGTGCTTGCTAAAAATACAGATCCTCAGGGTAATTTCCTATTGGTTATAATTCACAGGGAGTGCCTGGGGTCTGGCCAAGGAACTTCTATTCTTATTATTGGGCAATTTTGGAGAATGCTGCATAGACCAGTGGTCTTCTCAACCCAGACCAAATAAAACAGAAACTCTAGGAGTGGGACCTGGACTGGCTGACGGCTTTCTTGCTTTCTTTCTTTCTCTCCCTTCCTCCCTCCCTCCCTTCCTTCCTCTCCCTTTCCTTCCTCCCTTCTGTCCTCCTACCCTCCCTCCCTTCTTCTCTCCCCCTTCCCTCCCCCTCCCTCCTTCCTCCCTCTCTCCCTCTTTTCCTTTTCTTTCTTCCTTCCTTCCTTTCTTCCTCCCTCCCTCCCTCTCTTTCTTTCTTTTGTTTCCAGATGATTCCAATATGCCACCAAGTTTAAGAACCAATGCATTATATGATAGAGCAGTGGTCCTGGGGAACTCAATATAAATACAGAAGACCCAGGCCCTATTCTGCTTTAACAAAACTAAGCTTCTGGATTCTTTATTAGCATTCTAGGTGACTCATACATACATACATACCAAGGTTGAGAAACACTGTTATAGATTCCCCATCAACTTCAACTTGAGAGCTTCTTAGAAATGTAGGATCTCGGGCCTCTCTCAAGACCTACTGAGTCAGAA
>RCUC01053580.1:0-14177 GCA_003697995.1 Taxidea taxus jeffersonii | reverse complement strand
ACATGTGCACCTTCTTAGCAAATACTAATTAAAGATCTTATTTGGGTAGAGGAAAGCTCAGGGTGCCAAAATACCAGATATCTTCAAGAAGTTTGACAAGGAAACCCAGATGATTTTGTCATAGGCAAGACCTTCATAATATATCAGCAGTAGTTGCTGCTAACGAGAAGTATTTGATTGCCTCACATAAATCAAATCTAAGTAAGTCGTTAGAAACAAACAAAAGAACTGGATCGTCACAATTTAAGAAAAAACTGCATTAATCTGGGACTTAAAAGAGTGTCATCTTAATATCGCTTTGTGATTGACTCTTAATTATCTTACTCTCTAAGGAGACATAATTCCGGAAATGGCAGCTTGTAAAAGAGAAGGAGGTGTACTATCTGCTCAGTATATATTATTTAATTTTTACAACTTGAGACAGGAATTATTATCTTCTCTTCCATGTGAGGGAACCAATACTCACAGTGTTTAAATGGCTGGGAAGTGGGAAAGCTAGAGTTCTACTATAGCTATTTCTAGTTCCAAGGCCTATGATCTTTCTTGTAAGAAGAGTAAGAACTAAGAATTTTACATCTATTACCAAAGAAAATCCAGGCCGAAGCAGCTCTGATGAGAAAGTCTGGAAAAGAAGAAAACATTCTTTAAATTCCCATGGGGAGGTAGGCTTGCTCGTCGTGTGAGGGTAAGCCTGGGAGCCTGGGTCCGCCTATGCCCTGCGTCCTGGGCTCTCTTTCTTCTGCTCGAGATCTGTCCATTTATCCTGGATTGATCTAGTGAGACTGAGCCTCAGCCCGCGCCCCTTCCCCTTGCTTCAGATTCCTCCAGTTCCTGACCACCGCTTCGCCGACTGAGCGTGCTTCTGTCTGTCTGGTATGTACCTGGCGCGCAGTACGTACTTACTAAGTGAATGAAGCAAGTATGGTTTTATCCTTCGTGTCCTGATCTGGCTCTGGTCCCAACCTGTTCCTGTGTTGATGACAGGCAGGGTGCAGTGAAAACCACTTTGGAATTCAGAAAGAACTCGGTTCAAATGTCACTCTGCCACCTGGCTGCATGACCTTGGGTACAATGCCGAATCTCTCCAAACCTCAGCTTCTCCGTCCCTAAGATATGTGTATTTTTGACATTTATTTTTATTTATTATTTAGAGAGAATATGAAGGTTGGGTGACGAGGGGCAGAGAGAGAGGGAGAATCTCAAGCGGGCTCCACACTCAGCGCGGAGCCTGACCCTGAGATCATGACCTGAGCCGAAACCCAGAGTCAGGTGCTTAACCGACTGAGCCACCCAGGCGCCCCTAAGACATTTCTAAAACCATGTTGCAGGGTTGTTGTGGGGATGAGAAATACCGAGAGATATACAGGTGCACACCTATGCATACGCACAAATGGAAGGCGCCTCACACAGGGCTTGACACACAGAAGTAGAACCACAGCAGATGGCACGGTTTTCAGGGCCTTGACCGGGCCAGTTTGGATTTGACTTTGATCTAGCTATTATTGTCTTTTCCAGGGAGGGTCTGAGTGCCATTCTGACAGACGTGAAGTCTATATCACAAGGCAAACCTTTCCAAAGGCAAAGCAGAATCGGGAAACTGTGGGTCCAGTTGTGTTTCGAGTCCTGCTCTGGGATGGCCTGTTTTGTAAATCTGAAGAATTAAAATAGGCATCCACTGTATCTCTGCAAGTTTATCCACAACAAGGGCAGGCCTAGCCCTTGTAAACACTCAAAAAATTCTTTCTTATTATGGTTAAAACTTTTAAGAGCCCCCAAAGTTTATAAAATACTCATTTTGTGTGTCTCACGAGACCATGGTAGATATGATAAACTGATTTTAAGATTGGTGGTTTGTTGACTCTTAATTTCTTGTCCACGGAGTCTCTTTTCCCTCTGGCTCCCTCTACGAAAAGGATGACATTTTCAGAATTCGTACAGAATGTATCATTTGATTTTGACATTACCTTTTGCTTTGAATTCACCTGTATAACTTGAAGGGCCCTGAATGTTTCTTTTTAAATAAAGAGTATAAATTTATGAAGCCCTCTAGAAGCCTTCAGGAGCTCTGTGCCCCCTGTACTAAACTTTGGGGATAAATGATTTTTTTCCTGTGCTTTGGAGGTTTCTGAGCTTTCTAAAGTGTTATCCTTGTGGAAGTTCGGTGTCCACAATAATGAAACCTCATGGTAATTTCCAGCCAGCTTTCTCTCAGAATACTACAGTAAAATTTTTCTTCAAAGTGAGTGCATTTATTTTGCATTACTCAACAATCAAGAACAATTTTTGCGGCTCCCCTTTCCTTACTCGGGACGTTTCTCGAGGAGTTCTACATTATTTATAAGTCCCGGACTAACCAAATGGCTCACACCGTTTATAATAAGCTTTATTCTTTCACTGACAGATCTGGCCATTTGACCAGAGCCCATGCTGTCCTAGGAACGCTGACAGTCTGGGCTCACTGTGCGGAAGCTCTGACTCGTTACCCCAGCCTCAGGCTGCCCTGTGCAAGTGTTTAGAAACGGTCCCTCCGAGTGTGCCCGTCATATGCGTTTTCTCCCCAAGTAATGTGCGTGATGTTACAGCAGCGCCTTGAGCTCCTGTTGTCTGCAAGCCCTCCCCGGGGATCAGCCTGGTACTCTCTGCCCGGCGCACTCCACACGGCTTCGGTGCTATCTGTAACTCCAGGGTTCGTGAATGGCACGTCCCAATTTCGAACTAAAAATGAACTGCCGATTCTGTGCATTTGCTAGAGCTGGTTTCTGACCACGAGACGGGACAATTAATTCCATTTTGCTTTTAATTGGCACCAGGCAGGCATGCTGGCTGATTGTAGTTGACGCTCTCATAAACTTTAGCTACCCTTTCGTCTTAATTCTCCAGGACCCCGGGAGCTTATTACGGTCCTGGGGTTGTTTTTGAGGGTGGTAAGTGGGGCTATTGAAGTATCTGTGGTGCAACTGTGATTCCGGTTTAGCAAAGGGAGGGAAGTGTTCCCTCTCCGCAGGCGCTTGGATGAATCAGCAGTAAAATGTTTGCAGTGCAGTTTGCAGGGCTGAGACCTCGGCCTGGGAAGAGCTGAGAAGTGATGGGCACGGGGAGGAGTGAGCCTCTGCCCGCTGCAGGGGGGCGATCAAGCCTGGGCCGGGTGGCAGTCCCTCCACACTCGGATGTTGGAGAGACAGGCCAGCAAGAGAGGACAGAACCCCGGTCTGCGGGGTGGTTTGCATCTCTTCTTTCTTTTCCCGTCACTGTCACTTTCTGGGTTGCTAGGCTTGCGGATCGATGTCTAACACTGCCCCTTGTGTATCTGTGATTTGCGTTTTGCAATTCAGAGGAACAATGGGAGTCCATTGGGTCTCGTTATATATAATGGTTGGTTTAATTTGGTTCACTTCTATCTTGTTAATTGTAAATTGATCATTAAGATTTGAATTCTAATCTGTCACCAGGGTTGTGGGTATTGAGGCTAGAGCAATGATCCTGGTTTTAATCACTGATGATGAGAAACAAATTTTATAATTTTGGTACATATTGCAGTTCATATATTTTAACACTGTATTTTATGGTGTTATAAATATTGTTAAATGACTTTTAGTGTAGTTTTACTGTGTGGACTATAATGTATAAATTATATTACTGTTTTGGCAACAGTCAGTATCCAACTGTGTGAGTTTAATTGAAGTAAAGAACACACACCCGGTTGAACTATTTTCCCCCCTGCATGTTTAGACGATGTTAGGTTGGGATGCTACAAAAATTATATTCTACAAGGAGAGACTCATACTGGCCTCTGCTAATTGTCACCAAAAATCAAGTGAGAATCTAAAAGAATAAAAAATTAAGGGGTCAGGTTTTCCCTTAAAAAAAGCAATTATCTCTGTAATCCTAATTGTAGTAGTAAAATATTATACTTGGTGCAAGTGCCATCACACAATGTAACGGGCATATAAAAATGCAGGGGAAAGTTCATGCTTCTGTGAAGCCAGAAATTACCTACATTTTCTATAAAAATGGATTAGAGACAATTATTCTTTTATATGACACTGAGATAATCATGCCACAAACATAATCTGGAACCAACACAGAGACTTGTGCTGAAGATTACTCCCTGAACTTTGCAAACTACTAGTTCTTTCAATATATCCTGGGCCCGAGACAGACAAATGATGATGTCCATGGACATTTGCCAAATTTTTATCCAACACTGCAAGTTGGAAGGCAAATTATCATTATAAACAAAGGGAAATAAAAACCCCAAAATATGCAAAACAAACAAAAAATTCAGCAATGAAATTCTTGATAATAATGTGCACTTTACAAAACAACATTTATCCTTTTGTGGTGATGTAAGTCATCCCCAATATAGGGCATTTGGCTATAACTACAAAGAAAAATTAAGAAAAAAAAATTTCCTATGACATTACCACCTAACGAAGTATTGTTCATCTGTGACGTATCTCCTTGCACTGAGTGTGCGTGTGGATGTAAGTGTGTACTTATGTACATACATATACATGCACCTGATGGGTGAGCTCCACTGCATATAAAGCCTGTATCCTGCTTTTAGCTTATTATTATCTGGTGAATATTTGTCTACATTCACTACTCTGGAAACCATTTTAATTGAATCATTTGTATGCATAATAATTCATTAGACATTTAAGATGTTCCCAGTTTTTCCATACAATAATAATTATATTGAATAATACAATAATTTATGAATAATACAATAATAATTTTGTCCATTACTCTGAATTTTTGATGATTCCCTTAGTTGAGATGCCTAAAAGGGGATTGCGGGTCCAAAGACTCTGACCTGTCTTTTTTCTGTTTCAATAATAATGACCCCTTTTAAGGCTATTGATGTGGATGACTTTGCTCAAGTACTACACTAGATTCTCGGTATACATGTACCCATGCAGTATGTGACACAAAAAAGTGAGATTTACAAAAGAAAATGTGAGAGTCAGTATAGCACAGTGGTTGGGACAACCCCTTTAGAGCTGGGCAGGCCAGTGTTTGTATCTGGACTGGGCTAATCACCCTTTGGGTGACCTCAGGCAAGTCATTAAACCTCCTATTTGCCTCACAGTGAAAAGGAAATAAACACTGACCTTGAGGAATTAATTGCGATCATTATGATAAAGGATGGATTCCACTGTCTGACAGAGTAGGCATGCATGCACTAAACAAATATTCAACAGGAATCTGGCTTTGTAATGCACATTTTGAACAATAGTAGAAGTTGAGAATTTTATAAATGTTGATTGACCTTTTCTATTTCTTCCTCTGTGAATATTTTTCATATTCCTCATAAAATTAATTGGAATTTTGATGGAGACTGGGATAACACTTTATTAAATGATGCTTCTCATCTTCATGTGTCTCATTTTTTTCTGTGTTCCCAGTTCTTTTTTTAATTTTGAAAATTTTGTTCCCAGTGCCTTTTGTTTTTCATGAAGGTTTTTCAAGATTAAAACAACTTTCAAAATTTTTTTTCCGGGTATATTGAGAAGTTACTGACATACGTCACTGTCTAAGTTTATTAAGTACAGCATGATGGTGTGATTTACATGTATTGTGACATGATGACCACAGTGGATTCAGTTAAAGTCACCTTGTTTTTTGTCTTAGATATGTGCCCATTGTAAAAATTCAAAAAATATGGAAAAGGAAAATATATTTTTAAAAAGTCACTAATTCTAACACCTCGAGATAATCCATATTAATAAGTAATATATACCTCCAAGTATTTTTAAGGGGGAGAGGAAAGAGTATTTTTTAAATTATAAAATAGTATCACTTTATATATGCTGATTTTCAAATATTTTCCTTTCTTACCAATATATCATATTTTATCAGTATTTAACACCGCCAACAGATAGCCCTCACTGTCAGAATAGACTCTTGGTATTCCTTTGTGTAAGTAATGCAGCCAATCTCCTGTTGACACATTTCTGGATTCAGTTTCCAGATATCAGGTTGCAGAGCAAGGTTGCTTCTAGATAGAATGCTACTGTGAACGTTATGACTTTTTATGTGTAAAGGTTTCATATTTTTGTATTATGAAAATCTGGTTTCCATTGTGAATGTTCTTTTAAAAAGTGACTTTTTTTTTTTTTTCTGGGGAAGTACCTGAGAATAGATAAATACTCTTCTGCATGTTTTCCTAACCTGGTTTAAGGATATTTTGTTGTCTTTTTGGAATTTTTTTACATGTTGTGATAGGAGATACTATTCGTAGAAGAACACTCAATTAACAATTTCTTATAACTGCCTTAAGTTCTTGGATATTGTATGTGATTTTGAAAAGAGAAACATAAATCATTACTAACTGATTTAGACTCTTTCAAATGTAAGTGAATTCTTATTAGGAGAAGCAAATGTAGACTGAGTGCTTGATCTGAGCTTGAACGAGATAATCCCTGCCCTCATGGATAATCTAGTAAGAAAGATGAGGCATCGAGCCGCAGTTCAGAGGAATAAATTATAAGCTAATATATGCAGAAAAACTGGGGGTAGTTTCCAAAAAATGCACTGACATATTGAGAACTGCGAAGTATTAATTGGGGCAAGCTTCCTTTGAGGTGACACTGGAACCAGGATGGAAACAAAATGAGGAATGAGGGGAAGGGAAAGCAAAAAATTGCTTCGTACAGTGACATCAGTTGGTCCTTGGGGATGAGTTCCCCAAGCAAATCCACATGTCTCCTTGACCAGGAAGAAAAGACACTCCCACCTCATGGAGAAATCCTTTCTTTGGAGGGACATAATTCTACATCAGGGGTCCCACTTAACCTTCAGCAGACAAACTGGTCCTTAACTGCTTGCATTTTCTTATGCAAGAGCTTTAAACTTTGGGTGCCTGTGGGGCAGTAGCACATGAAGAGATGATGACCACAGGATCCATGCTGAGTGAAAAGTGAGGATAGTGATATGGTTTTCCTCAGATAGATTTCTGATCTTCAGTTCTCGAGACTTGAGGTGATCCTCCAAGATACTGAAGAGGTGGCAAATTTCCTGAGGGACACAGTCATCCCCAGAGTAGCTATACCTGTGATCCCACATGAAATGTGTGAAGGCAGGAAGAAGATTGGGTAAATAGTACCTGTGGTGGCAAAGTGGGGGAAAGTGAACCTTATGTGTCTCCAGAGGGGGCGTTCGCATGGGAAGCAAGCTCATCTGCCCTTGGGATGCCGGAAGAACGTGGAAGGCAGAAGTGGTGGAGTATAGGACTGAAACCAGAATTGCTGGTTCTACCCCCACACAGCCAGTGGCTGTCCCTCTTCTACCCAAAAGATCAGGGACTTCCGCTCTGAAGACATTGAACGAGCAGGTTCTGGTTAAAATAGGGGCACTGAGCGTAGCAGAGGGCAAGTAATAGGAAGTCTGCATTCTGAAAGATGAGATCCCCACCTGTCTATTTCCCACCGGCTCCTTAACCACTGGGGGTTAGGGTCAGACCCAACGAGCAGGCAGCTGGAGAATTCTTCACTTGAGAAGAAGAATGGCCACAGAGGGAAGAATGACAGACATGGATATTAGACATCTCCTACTGGAAAAGATGGCTTGACGGTCCATCACTCTACATCCAAGCCATCATCACACCAGTGCGCATGTGATCGTGATAAGCTACTGAGCCAGGGAGGACCAATATTTAGGTAGTCACATGACTAAAATATGCCTATTGCTTTAACTACACACTGGAATAGTAGTAATTTACATTGACAAGCTGGAGATGGGGTGGGAGGGTGGGTAGAGGAATGCCATTTTTCATTATTATGCCTTTTGGAACCATATGATTTTAATCATGTGCCATCACATTAGCTATGTTAATTAAAAGAAACAATGCTCTGTCATAGAGATTAGGTCTGGGGTTGCTCCTTTAACAGCGTGGTGGCTGGCCTGTAATAGGTACTCAGTAAATTTGGGGTATGAGTATGTATCCTAATTATTTTTGTGTTGTTCCTGGAAGAAGTCATCTCTTTCAGAGTAAGTCACTCTTCCTTTCTCTGTGTAGACTCTTTCTACCACGTGAGTCCCTGCAATGCATCTATCCCACCACTAGACATTGTGTAATGTCTGAAATATTTCAGTTTACATAACACAACTTTTATTTACACTGTTATTTTTAAGTATCTTAAGTATTTTTAAGATAATGCTAAGTTTATATAGTAAAAGTGTGCTCTGGTGATAAGAACCTTTAACATCTGTCACTTCTGTGTTTTCACTGCTCTAGATCTGAAATCGCTCAGCTCAATCAAGAGAAAAGGTATACATATGACAAACTGGAAAAGTTACAGAGGAGAAATGATGAGTTGGAGGAGCAGTGTGTCCAGCACGGGAGACTCCATGAGATAATGAAGGAAAGGTAATTCAGCTTTAGTAATCAACCGACATGCCGTATACTGAAGGTGTTTGGTTCAAAAGCAGGATGGGATTGATGTGGAGTGATGGAATTCATGGCCACTGTGGCACGTGAGGGATATGCTCAAAATCTAGTATTCTTGAGCTCTTGAGTTTTGTGCTTTCGCCACTTCTTATAATACACAAAGGGGAGAGCATATCCCTCTTTACTATTCTCTAGACTCAGAGTTAGATGTAATAGAGAGCGTCATAGGAAAACCTTCTACCTTTAAGGTGTAAGTCGGTAATGTAATATGGAGGACTTTCATACAAATTAGTTTTCATGTGTTTTTTTGTAAGATAAAACATATAAAAGGTCTAAGAAGATTAAATGTCTTTTTAAAAAATATACTTATTCATTTACTTGAGAGGGAGTGTATGCTTGAGTGAGGGGAGGGAGAGAGAATCCATAAGGGGACTCCCAGCTGAGCGCAGAGCCCAGTGTAGGGCTGGGTTCCATGACCCATGAGATCATGACATGACCGAAACCAAGAGTCAAATGCTTAACTGAATGAGCCACCCAGGTGCCCAAAGGTTAAACATCTTTATCAGATATGCACTGATGGTGTTGCTTGAGACAGAATTTGACTCCAAAACCTTTTGGTTCTTTCTAGTGGTGTCACTTGGAGCAAGTTATGTGACCTCCCTGAGCATCAGTTTCTTCATCTCTGTGTTGGGACTAATAATGGCCACTTTGCAGTTTGACACAAGGTCAAGTATGTGTTAAGCACCTGGCTCCTACTAGTCACCTACTAAATGGCACCAGTGATACTCGCTCTTTTTCCAGACGAGGAAACGCAAGTTCAGGGAGACTAATGGATTTGCTCAAAGGACAGGTTGAGGAGGTGGTACAGTTCAAATTTGTATCTTGATGCTTTGACTCCAAATTCCTTTCCTTTTTAGTGCAGTTCTTGGTAATAAACCCAACCCCTTGTCATTTCCTATAAATGTGTCACTTAAAATTTCTATGTAATGATGGATTCCCCAGGGGAAAAGGAACGTCAGTATTTACACCATACGGTGAATGGATTGCTGCAGGTTTGGACTCCACATGGTGATCACATGCACAGAACCATGGGCGAGCTTGAAGGGGCTTTCTGGGCCTCCAGCCCCCTATTCCTATCTGTTCCCCAGATACCCCGCACCTTCTCTGTTTCAACAGCAATTGTTGACATAATTGAGAGGAAAATGAAAACTCTTATAGACACCTTTTTTTTTTTTAACATTTAAAGTCAATATAGATTCCTTGGGGAGGGGGTAAATACTTTATAACTTTGATCACTTGCTCAATTGAAGGGACGAAAGGCAGTTGGAAAATGGCACTGCTTTTCAGTCACCAAAATATTAAAATGTGGGTGGATTTGGGAAGTATTAATCATTCATTTATTTACTCATTAAAATATTTACTTAGAGGGGCACCTGGGTGGCTCGGTGGGTTAAAGCCTCTCCCTTGGGCTCAGGTCATGATTCTGGGGTCCTGGGTTGAGCCCTTTGCTCAGCGGGGAGCCGCTTTCCCCCCCGCCCCCAGTCTCTCTGCCTACTTGTGATCTCTGTCTGTCAAATAAATAAATAAAATCTTTTTTTAAAAAAATATTTACTTAGACTCAGCCACTGTTCTAGGCCAGACTAAAACATTTTGGGTTTTGTGGGCCACATGTGGTTTCTGTCATAAGGGCTTTTTTGTTTTGTTTTTGTATTTTCCTGTCTTTTAAGAAAGCAAAACCGTCCATGACTAGAGGCCCACAAAACAAGCCAGAGAATTTGGCCTGATTTGGGCTGCAGTTTATCCCATACTGGGCAACCAGGGCATTTTGCTAATTTTTTTTTCTTAAATTTGTATTAGAGTTCACAGATTGCACTCAGCCATGTTATCTTACCTTGAAACAAATGGGAAAGTAGCTGTTGCTACATCCAGGTGGATGACTGAGGCTCAGAAAGCTACAGTTGCTGACTGAAGGCCAAGCAGCAAATTAATCGTTCATTCATTCAGCAGATACTTACGATTGCTACAGAGTGCCATGTTCTCCACCACATGCTGGGAATAAAATAACAAAGTAAATATAGTCCCCCGTTGTCATGAAATGTACAGTCTAATAGCGAAGATGAATAGACGAAATAATTTAGTAAGTATCTAGTTACTTACAGCAACAATTGGTTCTATGAAAGAGACACATACTTTGTGGTAAAAGCACCTTTAATAAGGGGACTTACCTGCTCAGGAAACATTTCAGTGGCAGAAGTGATGGTTGAGGTGAATCTGTAAGCGTTGGAATAGGGATGGCCAGCCTTCTAGAGCCGGAGCTGGCAGACCGTGCCCCAGCATCCAGCCCACACTTTGTGGCTCAGGTAGGCAGTCGTGCTCATTGTCCACATACCGTCTGTGGCTTCTCTTGCGCTGCTTGCCAGAGCTCAGCGCTTGAGTCAGAGGCTGTGACCTGTTGGCCCCTGAAGCCTGAAATATTTACTGTCTGGCCTACTCCTATATGAGTTTGCCAGTGCCTGTTCTAGAGAAAAGAAGACTGCAAAATTGAAGATCCTGCGGTAGGACTTTTGAGGAAGGAGAGAAACATAAAGAAGAGGGGAAAGAATGACACATGATGAGGTTGGAGAGGTAGGTGAGGGCGAGACCTAAAGGCAGAGCCTTTAAATTTTTATTACAGACCTTTTACTTTATCCTTTTACTGAAGAGAAGTAACTTAAAAATAATTTTTTGAAGAATGAGGTGATCAAATTTGCCTTTTAAAAATAGCATTGCAGGGGCACCTGTGTGGCACAGCGGATTAGGCATCTGACTCTTGGTTTCGGCTCAGGTCGTCATCTCATGGTCGTGGGATCGAGCCTTGTGTCAGGCTCCAAACTCAGCACAGCACCTGCTAGAGATTCTCTCTCCCTCTCCCTTTACCCCTCCTACTCATGCTCGCTCGCTCTCTCTCACACACACACAAATAAATAAATAAATCTTTTTAAAAAGTAGCATTCCAGTTCCAGAGCAGATCACGTGTTAGAGCAGAGCCACAGTGTTGGCACGAGCTCTGCTGGGAGCTCCTGGAGGAGTTAGTCAAGTGATGGTGATGGCTTGGACTTGACGTAATGATAACAATGATAGTAAACAGATTGGGGAAATATGTAGGAGGCAAAATCAGTAGGACTTAGTAATTGATTGGCTTTCTTGGGTGGGGGGGCAGGTCAAAGATAATACCCATGTTTCTGACTCAAGAAATGGGGACAGAGTGATACCACTTAGAGAGCTAGAGGGTCCACAAAGGAGCAGGTTTGTGGGTGAGATGTCTTGGGCTTGGGATGAGACGAAGCATTCAGCTCCACCCTGTTGAATTTAACGTGCCAATGCTTCCTTCAAATGGAAATGTCAAATAAGCCAGGGCAGGGTGGGGCACGGGGACATAGGGACTCTGCTCAGGAGACAGGCCTGGGCTGGAGATAGAAATCTCCAGGGGCCTAAGGAGGATATTTGAAACCTTGTGAGTAAGTGAGGTAGATCACTTAGAGGAAAAGTACAGTAAGAAGGAAAAAGAACTTCAATATTTAAAGGACATCAACATTTTTGAAAATATTTATTTGAGAGAGAGATAGTGTACATGGGCAGCAAAGGGAGAGAGAGGGAGTCTGAAGCAGACTCCATGCTCAACTTGGAGCCCGACACAGGGTTTGATCTCACAACCCTGAGATCATAACCTGAGCCAAAACCAAGGGTCGGACACCTAACTGACTATGCCAAGCAGGCAGCCCAAGAACATCAAGCCTTTTATAGATAAGGTAGAGGTTGGCAACAGACATTAAGACAAGTAACCTGGGAAATAAATGGAAGCCAGAAGAGCTTGTTGTTGTATGTGTTTCAGGAAAGAGGAGGGGACCAACCAGATGCCACTGAGTGATTAAGAGACCGAAAATGTCCAGTGGACTTAGTGACGTAGACAGCACCAGTTATGGTAACAAAAATATTGTTAGTTGAAGAGTACAACAACTATAGTAGGGTAGATTGAAAAGTTGTGTGAGTAGAAAAACTGACATAACAAATTTAAAGTACTTTTTCATGAGATTCGGCAGCCAAGGAAAGTGGGAAGCATTAGTGAGCCGGAGAGGAAGACCAAGCAATCGGCGGTGGGGGGGATGTATCAGGAGGGGTAGATTGTAGATTGTAGAATGCATTCTATTCTAATTGTCCAGATCCTTAAACTGTGGAGTCAGAACAGGTCCATTTTCCAGCCGGTGATTTAGAATCCCTGGCGTCCACCAAGGCAGTCCCCGGGGATTCCTGTTCAAGATAGCAATGACATGTTTTCTAGTAAAGTTTTAAGACAGATATGGATTCATACATTTTGTCTTCGGAAATAGAACCATGTGAGAATTCCGCAATGTTTGCAGAGGGAACAAGCCTTAGTGCCCTCACGTGCTGTCGTGGGGTCAAGTATTGGGTCACCGGTCCCAGCAATCTGTGTTGCTTTGTCAGTTACACAGTCTTACATAGTTTGCTTTCTTGCTGTGGTAATATATGGCTTAAATTACACACATAAAAACCATTGATAAAGACATGCAGCTGCTGACTGAAATGTAATGGGTGAATAATGAGTTTAAAATTGGCAATTCTTCTATAAACTACCTCAGAATGATCTTTACTAAATCTGTAAAGTTGTATTTTTCTAATAGAATATTTATTCCTTGAAATTCAGTGTTAAGAATAGGAAACAGGAGCACTGGGCTGGCTTAGTCGATAAAGCATGTAATTCTTGATCTTGATCTTGATCTTGGGTTTAAGCCCCATATTGGGCTTAGAACTTACTTAGAGGGGAAAAGAAAAAGGAAATAGAGTATTGATTTTTATCTAATGTAGACATTCCATTTTGAGGGAAGTAAGACTCTTCACTGTTTTCAGAGAAGTCCCTGAAAATAGCAGCCTGAAATCTTAACCTTTACTTCATCATTCAAAAACAAAATAAGACAAAATATTGGCAGAGAGAATCCAACAGTATTTAAAAAGAATTACACACTATAACCAAGTAGGATTTATTCTAGGTTTATAAGACTGGTTCAGCATTCAAAAATCAATTAATCACATCAATACGCCAAGCAAGAGAAATCACATGATCATATCAATAGATGCAGAAAAAGCATTTTACAAAATCCAACACCTATTCATGGTAAAAGCTTTCAGTAAACTAGAAGTAGAGGGGACCTTCAACTTGATACAGAACATCTACAAAACACCTAGTGCTAGTATCATACTTGGTGGTGAGAAATTCAAAGCTTTCCCACAAAGGTCAGATAGAAGGTGAGGATTTTCCGTCTCACCCCTCCTTTTCAACATTATACTGGAAGTTCTAACTAATGCAATAAGACAAAAAGGAAATAAAGGGCCTAAGGATTGGGAAGGATGATCTAAAACTGTCTTTGTGGATGACATGATCATCTATGCAGACAAAAGTTCCTGGAACTAATAAGCAATTACAGCAAGGTTGTAGGATACAAGGTTAATAGATGACAATTAATCACCTTCCTCTATACCAGCAATGAACAACTAGAATTTGAAATTAAAAACACACTACCATTTACATTAGCACCCCAGAAATTCAATACTTAAGTATAACTCTAACAAAAAAAAAAACTTTTTAAGAAAGATTTATATGAGGAAAACTACAAAACTGCTGAATGAAGCCAAAGAATTAATAAATGGAGAGACATCCCATGTTCATAAGTAAGAAAACTCAATGTTGCCAAGATGTCAGTTCTTCCCAGCTTGACCTATAGATTTAATG
>RCUC01053564.1:0-15215 GCA_003697995.1 Taxidea taxus jeffersonii | reverse complement strand
ATCAACTTTATATTATCAGTAAGGCTTCTGATCAACAGTAGGCTATTAGTAATTAAGTTTTGGGGGAATCAGGATTATACATGGATTTTCGACTGCAGTGGGGAATTGGTGCCCCTAATCCTCATGTTTGTTTAAAGGTCAAGTGTCTATGTCATTAATTATCCATCATCTGCCTTCTTTTCTTCTTTTTTTTTTTCCCTCTCCTTTACCCGTCCCTTCCTTCTGTCCCTTCTTTTCTTCTGCATCTGGCTTTTTTCTTTTTCCCCACTTGCCATAAGCACTGTAGTATATATCAATATTTCATTCTTTTTATATGGCAAAATAATATTCCACCATGTGTATATAACATGTTTACTTACCTACTTGCCAGTTCAAGAACATCAGTTCACCAGTTAATGAACTGTTTACACGGTTTGGCTATTATAATTGATGCTGTCATACAGATTCATATAGAAGTTTCTGTGTTGATATTATGTTTTCATTTCTCTTGAGCATTTACCTAGAAGTGGAACTGATGGGTCATATGGTAACCCTGTGTGTAACACTTTGAGGAACCATCAGCCTGTTCTCTAAAGTGGCCGCACCATTCTACAGTCCGACTAGCAGTGTATATGGATTTCAACCTCCTCACATAGTCACTAATACTTTTTTTTTTTGTCTTTTTGATTATAGTCATTTTAGTGGATCTTCCATATTGGTTATTCATTACAGCTGTGGTCCTAGAATCTGAATATTCATTTCTCCTTTGAGTTTTCTGATACAATCAAGGTTCCTCTTAAAAAAGTTATATACCAGGGGCGCCTGGGTGGCTCAGTGGGTTAAAGCCTCTGCCTTCAGCTCAGGTCATGATATCAGGGTCCTGGGATCGAGCCCCGCATCGGGCTCTCTGCTCAGTGGGAGCCTGCTTCCTCCCTCTCTCTCTGCCTGCCTCTCTGCTACTTGTAATCTCTGTCTGTCAAATAAGTAAATTTAAAAAAAAAAGTTATATCCCAACTCCTCTTGATGGGTTTACAATGACTCTCAAATAAAAGGAAACTTAATAATAATACCAAGCATTTGCTGAGCACTCTCCATGGGCCTGGCCCTGCTCTAAATATCTATTATTTCCTTAGAGCTCTACAGCTCCTCTGTCCATCCTGACAGGAAGAATTTGACGGTAGTAATCTACTCTTCCAAAAAGTCACTGAACAAAGCACAACTGTTTAAAAATCTATTTGTAAACATGTGTCCTCAACTATCTCGGTTCTCCCAAATATGTTGTTTCATTTCTCCCATGAATGCCCTTCAAATATGGCCTATTACAAAGGAAATTAATTATTTTTTCAGAAGCCTCAGCCCACTGCAAACACACACACACGGCAAGTTCATTAAGCTCACAGAACCCCTAGGGTAAGCCAGGGAGAAAGCAGGTTGCTTTAATATACCACTCAAGTGTTCAGCAAGTAGGTTCTCACCACGTAACCCCGGATCAATAGTTGCTCAACAAAGTCGGGTGAGGGGGTGTTAGTGAGGAAAGAGAGAGAGTCTGATGGATAAAGTCGTTTGAGGATTATGCTACCCAAGATTTAAAAAAAGTTCATGAACTGAGAATAGAGGACTCACTTGCCACAATAATGAGAACAGATTATTTTCATTCCTGAAGGTTGCACACAAGGGAATAATCACCCAGAAAGGGTTTCTCATTTTATACTTTTATTCTATAAATGCTCAAAAGCCAATATGTACAAAACTATTTAGCAAAATGCCACCATGGGGTTCATGGTTTGTAATTTTCAAAAACAACAACCAAAGGCTGCTGTACCTCATAAATTATGCAGTAAGAGGTTTTGAGTAAGATTGAAAAATAGGAATAAAACCTACACTCCCAGCAGGCAAAATATTGCTTGACATTTTTAATAATAATGAAACATAAGACCGCAGTGGGGCAAAACTAAAACACATTTGCATGTCAAAGAATAGGTTCTATTTAATTTGTTTAGGTTTCTTTCTTAGCTATTCTCTTTCTTTTGGAATAATTTCAAGGTTATGAAGAAAGTAATAAATGTCTAAATAGCTGAGAGGATGTATGAACACAGACGAAAACAGCTGACTTTCTAAGCAGATGTAGGAAGGTGAGAAATTGTATGCAAGAAGTGACTTCTCCCCTTTGCTTCTTGAATGCAGTTATGTTTCATTTTCAGAAGGTAAAAGAGGAAACCAAAGTATTGGCTAGCTTGTGCTTATGTAATATATATTCTCCTGACTGTGCATATGTTTAAAGGTGCTGTTTTGTGTCCTGTGGAGGCTTACCTAACTGTCATATTCTTAGCCTTTCCTAGGAGAAATGCTATGGTAACAATATCCTTTAACACCACACATTTTCCCCCCATTGTTTTTCCTTTTTCTCCTTAGGAGAAAGAAGTTGAAGCTTTGATTTATAGTGAATTGAGTTTCGCGGGTTCAGATTTAGAATTGAGGAAACACATTATGTAAACTTTGGTTGGCCTGAAAAGCTTTAAGGACATTAGGTAACAAAACAATGAAAAAAAAAAACACTTTTATTATATTTTTTAAAAAAATCAATCCTTTTTATTTTAGGATTGTTTTTTATTTCTTAGTAAGTTAAAAAATATTTTAATAGCTGGTAAATCAATACAAAGGAACAAAAGCGTTTTCTATAGATTTTCTTCTTTTTAATTAATGCTGTAAATCTTCCTTAGTTGAGAAAGGGCATTGAAAGAGACTAATTTACGTTTGAAATATCATTTTAAGTTATCAGGAAGGCATCTCGTGAACTTGTGACTAAATGATTCACTTGGATGTCACAGTGCGTGGATGAGAGAGAACTGAGTTTTCAAGAGCGTATATCCCATACAGACAAATATTTCCCAAGATTTGGATTTTGGTGAACTGACCTTTAATGCACAGGAGAAATGTTGCAATACTGTCTGGAGACATGGGGTCTGAGCTCTGTTTGTCTCAATCCATTCACTTCATTCTTGCCTCTGCTGAGATGAGATCTTTTCCTTCAGGGCAGAGCAGAGTATGCCCAAGTCCCTGGCATTTGCTAGGACCTCAAATATTTGAAAGAGGATATGTGTAAGTGCTCAAAGGAACGGATGAAATTAAATCTAGCCAGACCTATTTGGATGCTCACAGTTAGTGAACCCCAGGATATGGGGCCACAGCCCATCTACAGGATTTGAAATGGCCCATGAATGAATTAATGTAACATGGTAGCCCAAGTATCACTTACGTTTCTTTTTGTTTTGTTTTTTAAAGATTTTATTTATTTATTTGAGAGAGAGCACATGAGCAGGGGGAGAAGCAGAGGGAGAGGGAGAAGGACAAGCCTCAAGCTGACTCCCGGCTAAGCACAGAGCCTCACTCTAGGCTTGATCCCAGGACCCTGAGATCAAGACGGGAGCTGAAATCAAGAGTCAGGTGCTTAACTGGCTAAGCCACCCAGGTCCCCCCAGGTATCACTTGTTTTGTTCCCAAATTAGGTGGAATCACGCTTAATTTTCCAATTCCATGGTTTATCTTTCCTCATGGGCCTCCACAATCACGTTTTTCTACTCCTGATGATCCCCGTATAGCTGGGGTTCTAATTCTTGCTCTTTCTCCCTTTTATTGTGTTATTTTGGATAGATTAGCATTTATAAGAGGGGGTACAGACGCCTGCTTCTCAATGTAATTCAGTTTTAATGCAGTGACATATGTTTCTACTGGGAACATAGAAACTTGTAGCAAAAAAAAAAGTTCCATGGGCAGCAGGAGAAACACCAGCGCCAGCACCACCAGTAATAATATACTGAAAGGGAAATGCCTTGACTGAGATATAATTATATATTTATTTAAAGAAATCTTTTTAAAAAAATATTTTATTTTTATTTATTTGACAGAAAGAGAAACAGCGAGAGAGGGAGCACAAGCTGAGGGAGTGGGAGAGTGAGAAGCAGGCTCCCGACTAAGCAAGGAGCCCCGATGCAGGGCTAGATCCCAGGACCCTGAGATCATGACCTGAACCTAAGGCAAACACAGACTGAGCCACCCGGGCACCCCTAAAAAATTCTTTTTGATGAGGGAAACTAAATTTCAGCACAATCTCATGTTGATGGTTGTTTCTTGTGTGTTAAGGTTGTGGTAGAATATTATTCTGTAAGAAAGCAATGTATTTTGACATGATCACATCAAACCTTCTTGACAAAAAATAAATCGCTTATGTGTTTATAATATATTACTAAATATCTGTTACCCATCCTCCATTGTAAAGATATCCCCGACTATAAAATACAGTCAATTTTTTTTCAGTTTTGATTAGATTATTTATACTTGGAGGAAATAAGAATTTTCAAAACATCTATTAGAACAAAGTTGGTGTCTGTTTCAGAAATGATCACTAAAGCCATTTTTTAAAAAATATTTGAGTAAACTAAATGATTAGTCTACTTTTTTTAAGTTAAAGTACAGAAAAAACTGTTAGAAATATAATTTACAATTTATTTTGAAGTCTGAAATGGTGAAAAAGAGATTCATCATAGCTTAAATATCCTCTGTCTGTCCTTATCCCAACCCCATGTGTCTAATATATGATTAACCAAAATAAAGCAATATACAGAAATACAAACTATACATTTTAATGTGGAAAACAGCTTAAATGTGGTAATTTTGTGGACAGATTTTTCTATCTTCTTTTTATCTATCAATCTATCATCTCTTTTCAGCTTTACTGAGGTATAATTGATAAATAAAATTATTAATTTTATAGTTTTCACTGTTGCTTTTTAACCCACCAAAAATAACTTTACAATGCAACACTTTAGACAGTTACTTTGTTACTTTCTTTGCTTTCTCCTTCTTTAGAAAATAATGTCTCAATCTTTAGCTGCAAGACTTGACTCCTTGAGCTCCACAGGGAAGTACTATCACCTGAGATCCCAAACTCATCAGTCTGTGCCTAGAAACTTCACTGACCTCTGCTTGCAGATCAGCAGCTATCTGGTCACTTGACATATTCAGTATTGGTGTTCTGGTCTTGAGAAAGTTCTCCCTTTCTTCATAGACCTTAGTTTCATGTTCAATTGTAAATAACTCAAGTGTTTTGAGGCTGTCGCAGTCCATGGAATGTACATTCAGAGTGTGCAATATAATGATTTGGTATATGAATACATTATGAAAGTATTTCTACTATTGAGTGCATTAATGTATCACCCCATACATTTAACTTTTTTCATTTGCATGTGTGTTTTTTGTTTGCTTTTGTTTTTATTCTTCAGTTATACAAAACAGTATTCAGGTTCCCATGTTATCCATTAGACCCTTTAACTTTATTCATCTTAGAATAGAAAGTCTGTTTTTCCAGGCTATGTCCTTTTCCCCCTACTCCCTAGCTCCTGGAAACCATTCTACTCTGTTTCTATGAGTTCATTTTTCCTTTGTTTTTTTTTTTTGTTTTTGGGGTTTTTTGTTTGTTTCGTTGGTTGGTTGGTTCTCATATATATGAGTGACATCATGCAGTATTTTCTTTACCTGTCTGGCTTATTTCACTTAGCTTAATGTCCTCTAGTTTCAGCTATGTTGTTGTGAATGGCAGATGTTCCCTCTTTTAAAAGGCTGAATAATATTCAAGAGTGTGTATGTATCACATCTTCTTTATCCATTCATCTGTTGATCCTTAGGTTGTCTTTATACCTTTTATACCTTGGCTATCGTGAATAAGAGCAATTGCTGTAGTAAACATGGGAGTGAAGATACCTTTTTGAGAAAGTGATTGTCTTTCTTTTGGATGTACAGCCAGAGGTAGGATTGTTGAATCATACTGTACCTCTGTTTTGAATTTTTTGGAGAATTTCCATACTGTTTTCCATAGAAGTTGTGCCAGTTTGCTTTCCCAGAAAGCAACAATATACGATGCATGGGTTCACCTTTCTCCATATTTTCCCCAGCACCTGTTATTGTTGTCTTTTTGGTAATATATATCCTAATAGGCATGAGGTGGCGTGTCATTGTGGTTTAGATTTACATTTCCCTGATGATTAGGGTTTTGAGCACATATTCATGTATCTTTTGGCTATTTTTATGTCTTCTTTGGAAAAATGTCAATTCAGGTCCTTTGCCAATTTTTTAATTGGGTTAATTTTTGCTATTGAGTTGTATGAGTTCCTTGTATATTTTGGATATTAACACCTTATCAGCTATGTGGCTTGCAAATATTTTCTCCCATTCCACAAATTGCTTT
Organism: Taxidea taxus jeffersonii; assembly: GCA_003697995.1. NCBI lineage: Eukaryota > Metazoa > Chordata > Mammalia > Carnivora > Mustelidae > Taxidea > Taxidea taxus. The sequence continues at coordinate 8,995 of RCUC01053564.1, read as the reverse complement.
TTATTTCATTGATGGTTTCCTCTGCTAGGCAGAAGCTTTTTAGTGATATAGCCCTATTTATTTATTCTTGCTTGTGTTGTCTTTGCTTTTGATGTCTTAGCTAAAAAGTCCGTGCCGACATTAATTTCAAGGAGCCTCCCCCACTCTGTTTTCTTACAGATTGTGATTTTTGTGATTTTCTTACAGTCCTGCATTCAAATCTTTTTTTTTTTAAGATTTTATTTATTTATTTGACAGATAGATCACAAGTAGGCAGAGAGGCAGGCAGAGAGAGAGGTGGAAGCAGGCTCCACGCTGAGCAGAGAGCCCAATGCGGGGCTCGATCCCAGGACCCTGAGATCATGACCCAAGCCGAAGGCAGCAGCTTAACCCACTGAGCCACCCAGGCACCCCTGCATTCAAATCTTTAATCTGTTCCGGTTGAGATAGAGGTTCAGGTTCATTCTTACGGAAGCAGATATCAGTTGACCCAGTACCACTTGTTGAAGAAACTATCTGTTCTTCACAGTGTAGTTTTGGCTCTTTTGTCCAAAAGTAATTAATCAGGTATATGCATGGGTTTATTTCTGGGATCTCAGTTCTTTTCCATCGATCAGTGTGTCTGTTTTTAATGCCAATACCATACTGTTTTGATTATTATAGATTTGTAACGTAGTTTGAAAGTAGGAATAGTTATGCCTCCAGTTTTGTTTTTCTTTCTTCAGAGTGCTTTGTTTATTCAAGTTTTTGTTTGTTTGTTTTATGCTTCCATACAAATTTTAGGATTGTTTCTTCTATTTCTGTGAAAATGCAATTGGAATTTTGTTTTATTTTGTTTTGTTTTGTTTTTTTAAAGATTTATTTATTTGACAGACAGAGATCACAAGTAGGCAGAGAGGCAGGCAGAGAGATGGGGAGAAGCAGGCTCCCGCTGAGCAGAGAGCCTGATGTGGGGCTTGATCCCAGGACCCTGGGATCATGACCTGAGCTGAAGGCAGAGGCTTTAACCCACTGAGCCACCCAGGCACCCCTGCAATTGGAATTTTGATACTGATTATATTGAATTTATCTACCGCTTTGGGTTAACAGGCATATTTTAAAAATATTAACTCTTCCAACATGGAATATATTTTTATGTATTTGTGACTTTTTCATTGTTTTTTTTATTAGTGTTTTATACCTTTCAGCAAGTAGAACTTTCACCTCCTTGACTAAATTTATTTCTCAGTATTTTATTATTTATGTTGCTTTATATATGAGATTGCTTTCTTTTTTTTTTTTTTTTTTAATTTATTTGACAGACAGAGATCACAAGCAGGCAGAGAGGTAGGCAGAGAGAGAGGAGGAAGCAGGCTCTCCACGGAGCAGAGAGCCCGATGCGGGGCTCGATCCCAGGACCCTATCATGACCTGAGCCCAAGGCAGAGGCTTTAACCCACTGAGCCACCCAGGTGCCCCTGAGATTGCTTTCTTAATTTCTCTTTCCAATAGATCATTGTTAGTGGAGCCAAATGTAATTTATTTTTATAGTAATTTTGTGCCGTGAAACTTTAGTGAGCTTTTACTAGTTCAGAGGGTATCTTGGTAGAATCTTTAGTGCTTTCAGTGTAAATAATCATGTCATCTATAAACAGAGGTAATCTTGCTTCTTCTTTTGTGAGTTGGATACTTTTCACATTTTTTTTTCCTTCCCTACTTGCTCTGGCAAGGACTTCAAGTACTCTGTTGAATAAAAGTAGTGAGAGTAGGTATCCTTGTCTTATCCCTGATCTTAGAAGAAGCATTTTTAGCTGGCTGTGGCTTGTCATAATGTTCTTTATTATGTGGAGGTTATATACTGAGCTTGAGTAAATAGGAATGGAAATTTTTCTTGCACCCGTTTAAAAACTACTTCTCTGTTTGCCATAGTCCTGTGAGACTCATGTTTGCAAGTGCTGTTGTTGATCAGGGCTAAGTGATCAGAGGTAAGGGGGCTCCTCCCTTGAGTGGCGGCTCTACAAGTTGGGCTACTCTGTGTGTGGAAAAGTCCTTTCAGGGAAATGCTGGAAGGTTCCTCTTCGGGGTTCCAGAGACGATCAGTGTTAGTGCTGAGATGCACGCCAATTTGATGTTAGATCCTGAGGCAGCAGCAGGAAAAGACTGGGAAATCTCTTTTTTTCTGCTTCCTTGGCACAAAGCCTTGGGGGAATAGCCATAGTGAATGTGGCCTGTTTACAGCTGTTTTTCCTTTTGCTGTAGTCCTGAGAGACTAATGAATGCAAGTCTTATTGGCTATTAGAACCAGATAAACTGGAATCTCATCCACTGGGTAGTAGCCTTACCAGTTGGGATGCTAGATATTTGGTCCATCTCCTTTGCTCTTCAGCAAGATTCTGGGACTTGGGTTTTCTCTCCTGGCTGTATGGTGCTGTGCCAGTTGTGGGGCTTATTGTGAGAATGTGTCTCAGCCTAACCTACTTGTTTCTGTTTGGGCATTATCTCTCTCATGATATGTAAGACTCATTCAACCTACTTCTGGATTTCCCTCAGAGGGAATAACTTCATGTGTGGGTACATATTTATATGTTAGTGGGAGGAGAGAAATTCAGGAGTCTCATAAGTCACCATTTTGGTCTGTAGTCTCAATGGTTCTCAACGTATCTATTTATTAATTGAAAGGAGAGTCAGAATTCTAAGAATAAACACTGTGCTTAGAACAATTGGCGGTTTTTTATGGGATAAGCCAGTGGGAGGGAGACTATCTTCCCTGGGTCATTTTTTAATGTGTGTGTGTGTGTGTGTGTGTAATTTTTTTTCCTGCTAATTTTGTGCCAGATGGAGATATGTGACCAATAATACCCTCTCAGGTGCCTGTTCTTGTACAATTGACTCTCTAGTTAAGAGTGGGAATGGGGCTCTGATAGAGGAAATAAATACATAAACAGGAAAGAGGTACATAATTAAGGCAATTTCAGATCAAGGAAAATGCTCTGTAGAAAATAAAATCATGACCATGTGAGAGAGGCTTACTATGGATGCAATTTTGGGTTAACAGAGAATTTATATGAACAGAGAAATCTCTGAGAAGTTTACAAACATATGTGTCCTGTCTTTTAAATGATGTCTCATCCTCCTAATATTTCCAAGCCTCTCTCCTCCCCATGGGAGTATCAATCAGGTGAGACTCGTGAAAATATTAATGATGCCCTATTTGCTTATAAGCTGTAAGGAGATGATTGAAAATTCTGTTTTACTTAGATGTCATATCAAAATATTCTTGTGAGAGAATAGTCACAAAAAATTGTGTAATTATACAGAGAGAAAAGCTTGGGAAACTTTCATGCTTTAGAGGACTTAATGAAGAAAGGTAGGAAAAGGGGGGGGGGACAAGAATGACCAGGGAAAAAGAAGTAAAGAAAAAGAAAAAAAAATAGCAATCTCCAGCAAAAATTCCCTCTCAAATATAGTATACTGAAGAGGCTCCTGAAAAGCCTGTCTCTAATGGAAAAAAAAGCAGCAAACCACTGGGTTACATGGGTGGGTGGGATGGGAGCAACAGATACTGGAACCTGATGCACTGCCAACATCAACGAGAAGAGGAGCATGTTTTAAGGTGTGGCCCCGGGGTTGTCCTGTTGTCCTGCACTCCTTAGTATCCTATTAGGGTCAAAGGAAAACAAAGAGGTCTTGAGTTCTTTAAAAAAAAAAAAAAAAAGGAATAAAGCATCAATTTTTTTTGTGTTTGGTAAATGGATTTTGCTGACTTACCATCACAGGAGAAATTTTCAGCATCTATAATCAGTCTTTGACATTATTTGGTATGTGTTCTATTAAAAATGTTAAGTTAATTACACCTATTTGATGGCAATCACACATCATATATCTGCAAGACTGATGCTATAAGGAAATCCATCTATCAGAAATATTGCCATATAACCAATTTCTTTGGGGATTCATGATACCAACAAGGATACAGAAACTATACTTGGCTCTACAAAACCTATGGTCTGTAAAGGCAGGGGCTATGTCCCATACATCTTTTTACACTAGATGTTATTTCAAATAGTAAGTAGAGAGACATTTACAGAGGAACTTTTACTCAAAAATAATAAGATATTCAGAAGAGTAGGTCATCTACTTCATGAAGACAGGGACAATGTCTAATTTTTTTTTGCTGCTGTGTCTCCAGCACTTGGCACATATTAACACACACTGTTGAGTGAATGAATGAATCAAGGAATAAATTAATTGAAATGGGAATTGTTAACCAACAGAGGAGAAGCCTGATAAAATTGTGGGAGCTGAAGAATTTGACCTGTGGGAAATTGTTAGACATATTATGTGTGTCCTTGAGAGTTTCATCTAGGAATAGGGATTAAGTTTTAGGCAAATAATTTTGTTCAACGTAAGGGAGAATGTGCTACTGTAATTGCTGGTATAGTGCAGCTCGTGCTAACACATAGTCTCTCTGAATGTGTGTTCATGTGTATCTAGTTAACTGTCCAGCAGAATTTTTGTCCCAAAGTAGTATTTTAAGGGTGCTTGGGTGGCTCCATTGTTTGGGTGACCAACTCTTGGTTTCGGCTCAATTAATGATCTCAGGGTCCTGGGCTCGAGGGGAGTCTGCTTGAGGTTTCTGTTGCTCCCTCTTCCTCTGCCCCTTCCACTGCTCATGAACTCTCACTCTCTCAGATAAATAAATAAATCTTAAAAAACTCAAAAAACAAAAGTAGTGTTTAATAAATATTTGCATAAATGCATATGTAAATAATTATTAGAACTGCTCAGCCATATGGGAATAGTGATCTTCCTATTGCTGTGAGCGTTCTGGAATTGCCCAAGTCATTGTGCAGCCTGGATATGTAGCAAGAATGAAAGCATAGATAGAAGTTGGATTAGATACCATGCAATGTCTGTCTGTATAATATAACCTTGATCTTCTAGGATTGCATTAAATTAGGACAGGTATTTTCTCTGCATAGGAAGTACTCTATCAGGTTGTTAGGGAAATCTATCTTTTCTACCTTCGAAGCATTTGTCAAAGAGGCATAATTTCTTGATCTATGATTAGGAGAGCTAGCTATGTATTCTCTGCTGCAGACGACTGGAGGAGGGTGTCATTGTTACACTGGAACTAAAGGTCTTCTCCTTTATTCTTTCTAGATTATCTTCATCTTGATTGCAACCTCATTATGTTGATTTTCAAAGATTCAGGTAGCTCAGGCCAATAGTAGAATCCTTACTTGGGAACATAACTTAATAAAAGCTTTTTCCTAGGTGATGCCAGGTTGTAAAGCTTCTGCAGAAAATTCACCATGGGAGCAGGGCCATAATTAATAGAATTCATATTATTAAATGCTCCATAAATGTTGGTGATCTTAAGTATCATCTAAAAGCTAAGTTTTGGGGTGCCTGGGTGGCTTGGTGGGTTAAAGCCTCTGCCTTCGGCTCAGGTCATGATCTCAGGGTCCTGGGATCGAGCCCCACATCGGGTTCTCTGCTCAGCAGGAAACCTGCTTCCCCATCTCTCTCTGCCTGCTGCTCTGCCTACCTGTGATCTCTCTCTCTTTCTCTCTCTCTGTCAAATAAATAAATAAAAATCTTAAAAAAAAAAACAAAAAACCTAAGTGTTGCTGAGGTCAATATAATATGTGTGAGTCGGTGCTGTCACTTTGAACAAATCAGCAAGGCTGAAAGAGAGCTATAATGGTTGTGTCCTCAGTGTCTGTCATCCTTGCAGGAGAACTTTTTATTTGTGTGACAAAGTCACATTAATTGGATTTTTTTCCTAGGTGGAAATATTTTAAATTTGGAAGGCATCTTTAAAGCAAGCCCTCCCTTTCTACTCAGAAGAGATTCTCTGATTCATAACAGTCCTTACTGATGATCCTTAATATGCCTGAGAATGATTGTATTTTGCCTGTACACTTGCAGGTAGCTAACTTTGCATTTGGACTCCCATCCATGTATCAGTGTGCAAAAATGCAATATCACCTATTACCATTTATTCTTAAACTAAATTTTTATTGGATTTTGGAAGGCATTAAAGATAAAGGTTTACAGAATGCAATGGGCACAGAATAATAAAAAATCAGTAGAGAATAAAAATAGTTAAAGCATCAAAGTAGAGTTTCTAAGTAACACAGGTGCAATGAAAGGATGCTCATGAACCAGTATACTGAATATTATGAAAAGCATTATATGCTTCTCTTCAGCAAAATGAGTCAGAAAAGTAATAACTGGTCAGTTTTATACAGCTCTTTATTTCATGCAATAGTTATCGTGTTACAGGTGTATCCTTCAGGTATTACATTGTTTCCATATGACATAATAGGCAAGTGACTTCCCCAGGGTTATTCAGTGAGCTCTTGACTGAAACTAGAGTGGTGATATTTAAGCCCTTTGGGTTCTAAAGTCATAGCAGATATAACCATTTTGGTAACAATTTGCTAGTTGATTCTAAGAATTTTCAGCTCCTTTCAGTTTGTCCTTTGACTCCTTAATAAGGACCCTTCCTTACTGAGGGGTCATTTCCAATGTTTGGGGGTGGTTGTTTCTTGGTCCAACTAATGCAATATTAAGAGTTTAGTATAGAAGGGGTGCCTGGGTGGCTCAGTGGGTTAAGCCTCTGCCTTCGGCTCAGGTCATGATCTCAGGGTCCTGGAGTCGAGCCCTGTATCCGGCTCTCTGCTCAGTGGTGAGCCTGCTTCCCCCCACCCCCAGCCTACTTTTGATCTCTCTCTCTCTCTCTGTCAAATAAATAAGCAAATAAAATCTTAAAAAAAAAAAAAAAGAGTTTAGTATAGAAAAAAAAATTTAATGGAGACAGAGGTGACTGGATTTAGATACTTTGTGTATGTATTTGAAATCCATTTGCAAAATGAAATGTGAATGGCATCCTGAAAACACCTATCAAGCTCTTGCTCTTGTTCTAGATGTTTTGGAAAGGAAGTGTAAGATGAGAATTAAAAACAGCCATTTATTTTGCTGATGTATTCCTGGATGTAGGTCTGTGAGCCAGCTCCAGCCTTCCACAAGGCTTCAACCAACGACACAAAGGAATTTTTCAGAAGCCAGTTTTAGGAATGTTCTGTTCTATATTCTGGAAGTATGTCCTTCCCATGTTTCGAGGATGACTTCTCCAGTGGCAACCCCTTCTGAAATGTAAGCATCTACCATAATCAAGGACAGATTTATTTTGCCACACTGCTCATTTTAAATCCCAAGTGGTATAACCTGAGTTTAGAAGCTATGATTTTCAATTTTATTATCTGTAAAAGGAAGATGTTAAGAGTAGTACAGGTGGCTCTTGGCTAATGTGGGTTTGAACTGCCTAGGTCCATTTAAACATGGATTTTTATTTATTTATTTATTTTTTACCCCTTGCAAAAGACTTTATTGTTTCCATCTGGTCCACAGCTTGGGCGAGGGCTTCCTGGTGGTTAAAAAAGCTGCCTCGTGGCTGCAGGCCCAGGTTCAAGCAGAAACTCTGCCACTGAGGGCGATGTCAGAGGAAGCCCTCAAGGGCTGCAGGACTCTGGGGATTCCTGACCAAGCTCGACAGCGAGCCTTTCAAAAAGGTACCCTCCAGCCCAGTCTGGTGTCAGGTGCTCCAAATCTTCTCGATAGGCTTTTCGTCATCTAGCAAGTGGTCCTCCAGGAAGTCTCCAAGATGGGCGTCCGTACCAGCGGAGCCCAGGGCATGCAGATCCAAAAGGGCCTGGTTTAGGTTCTTTCCCAGAGTTATGGCGGCTTCCGTGGAGCCCGGGGCTTTACCGCACTCCTCCGGGGGCAGCTTCTGTAGGTCCTGGAAGAGGGCGTGGCCACCATGTTGGTTTTGCCTCTTGCGTGTGCCTTTCACGTCATTTCCCCAGCTCCGGGGAGATGTGACCCCGCTCTCTGGAGCTACCTGGCTGCCGTGGAAATGAAAGCGCAGAGAAAGGTAAGTGTAGGAGGTAGGCAGAGCCTGTTCACCCGCGGGTTGACAGCAACTCCTCAGTGGAATCATTCTGAGGACTCTGGGAACTCATGGTTCATGCGCGGTAAGCTCAAATAATGGTGTCGGCTGATCCAGGAGGCAGAGGATAGGTGAGAAGATGGTTCCAAAGGTTTGGACGGGAAGAGAGCTTCTAGGGAGGCTGGAGGCTGGAAAAAGGGGCATCCCTAGGTCTGCTCCCTCCAGACACTTTTGAAGCAAGAGACGAATCCACCAGGCCACTGGGTGCATTGCACATATGCAGAGTTTTTTACAGTACAGGGCTATAAATGCATTTTCTCATCCTTTGATTTTCTTAATAATTATTTTCTTTAGCTTACTTTATTGTAAGAATACAGCATAGAATACATATAACAGTAGAAAATATATATTAATTGACTTTTTATGTTACTGGTAGGGCTTCTGGTAAATAGTAGATTATTAATAGTTATGTTTCCCGGGAGTCAAAAGTTACACACAGATTTTCAACTGCATAGGGGTTCTGTGCCGCCAATGCCCCCAACTTTGTTCAAGGGTAACTGTACCTTCTTAGGATTGCTGCATAGACTTTGTAGCACCGTAACATGTTTGGGATTTGGAAAAAAGTCTTAGCCTGTTTCTGGCTAAAAGGACTCTAAAATTGTAATTATTTCTACTAGCTGGTCTGGGATCTTTCTAGCACATGTGATTTTATAGTATTTGAAGGGATTTACTTTTTGAATAGCTCTTATTTTGTGTGTCACTCTGATAATGCCCCATTTCCTGATTGCCAAGAAGGGCTGACTGGTTTGGCCAGGGTATGGTTGGGGAGACTTAAGGACACTGGTTTGGAGTCAGAACGCCTGAGTTATGATTTCAGCCCCACAGTTTAGAAACTTGATGCCTTGAGTGTCAGTTAATTTCTCTAATCCATAGGTACCTTATATAAAGTACATAACCAGACCTGCCTCAGAAGGCCGTCAAAAGGACTAAATGAGGTGCCCCCAAAAGGTTCCCAGTACACCTCCTATTACGTGGTAGGTAGTCATTACATGTTAGCCTGAATCAGGGGACAGAAAGAGTT
>RCUC01053475.1:0-16100 GCA_003697995.1 Taxidea taxus jeffersonii | reverse complement strand
GTAAGTCCAACGTAAATAAAAGATGGTATCCCAGAAGAAAACCTAAATCTAACTTCCCAATGAAAATTGAGAAGAGAGAACCATAAACAGACTCATAATCCTGATTATTTGATTTTCAGTAACCATTTATATTAAAAATGTATCTGTATTCTATTTCAAGAACCTAACATTTGGCAAAGGATCCTATGTATTCTTGTTAACCCAGTGGGGTTTCGGAACCAGTAGAAACGTCGAAATGCAGAATATCAGATCCTACCCTGAACTGCTGAATCAGACATGTATTTTAGCAAGAAGCTCAAGAGGTTCATATGCACATTAAAGTTTTGGGAAGTGCTGATTTGGATCATATTCATGCACTATCATACACAGGGTATCCTCAAACTTATCTGAAGAAATCTAGAAAACATGAAGTATCCTTCTTCCAACTTTGAAGCAGAGAAGTATGGTACATTTAACTTTGGTTTTAAGTGGAAAAAATAGCTAAAACTTGACTGTCCCTAAAAAAATCTTTGACAAGTTAGAAACTACATGTGTGGAGTGGAAATCTTATTTTTATCTGGGACATCAAGGATCATCACTATGTATGTGGGAAAATGTTTGATCTATGACAGTTTATATGTATATATACATATATGTATATATACATATACATATAAATATATGTATATATTTACATACATATAAACTAGGGAAGCTAAAGAGACAGACCCAAAAAGGTACAAAGAACTTCAAAATAGGTAAGTACCTTATGTACATTTAGCTAGTTACATATAAAGACACATGGAAATGTTTTTTGCTATTATTAGTTGAATTACTTAAAATATATTTTTGGGCAGGATAACATCGCTGCCTTGCAAGTTAACTTGCTGTTATTTACCAATGTCTTTAGATTAAAAGAAAGCAAATTTAAAAACAAAAATGTCCTTTTTAAACAAATAAAATTAACTTTTGAGAACATACCATTTTCTTCCAAAAATATGTTCAATCCAGTCCCAATCTCTTGCTTGTTTCTTCTTAAATCAGCACTCATTTCTATGATCTAAATTATAAAACATAAAATACCTGCAAGAAAGTTCTTAAAAATCAAATCAGTTCAACATTAAAGATGATTTTTAATTTGCCAGCCATTATTTTGTCTTGCTAGGAAAGACATTATTTGAATACTGAAGTCCTTTATAAACAAAACTATTTCATTTAAGGAGCAGCTAGAAACTAGGTTGGTTTCCAAAAGGCCCAGATACAAGCCTAGATTACAACTTAGACATCTGATTTAATAATTTTCTAAAAAGATATCAAATGATTTTCCTAGTCTGTGAGAAACTCAAAAGAATTAGCTACAATTACATTGACTTCTTAGTAAAGAAAGGAAAGGCAAATGACCCTCCATTCTTCTAGTAATCCGATCTCACCATAAATTAGCCAAATGGGAACTTTAGTTCTTTTATGGCATCATCTCAGAGAATCTAAACTGAAACCCCCCCATAAGGCTATGAGGGGCCTCAATGCCTGTCAAATAGACTCTGTTACTACAGAGCCTTTATCTCTATCCATTTGGATCACTCGCACTGTCCAAATCCTTAAGTAGCCTGCTAAATTGTTCTATCTGCTTTTAACTTGGCTAAAGTCTTCCAGACCTTACCGTGTACTTCCCTGCTTAAAAATGTTAATGGCTTCCCACAGTCCTTATGATAAAAATTTCCAAATCCTCTGGGCACCTGGGTTGCTCAGTTACTTAAGCGTCTGCCTTCAGCTCAGGGCCTGTGGGAGCCTGTGTCAGCCTCCCGCCCAGCAGGTAATCTGCTTCTCCTTCTGCCCCTCCCCCTGCTTGTGGTTTCTCTCTCACTCACTCTCTCTCAAATAAATAAATAAAATCTTTAAAAAATATTTTCCAAATCCTTAGAGGCTTGAGACCCTTTATGAACAATGTTCTATTATTCTAATCCAATCTCCATTTATTCCTCAAGATCCAATGATCTTGTGCATTCATCAAGGCACTGACACATGCTACTCCGTCTGCCTGAAATACCCTTTTCTTTCTTCTCCCAGATCATTCCTTATCAAGTTTCAGCTTACTAGTTTCTCCCACAGGTTCTTCTAAGCCAGAGTGCGTGTGCCTTTATGCTTCCATGGTACATACTACATACCCTCCTAATACTCATATTATACTGCAACAGTTTTTCTCCTTTAGAGGGCAAAGAATGTCTTCATAGTCTGTGTTCAACACTGAGTGTGACACTCAGTAAATGTCACTGAATAAACAAAGAAATGAATATGCAACTAAAGTAGAGATGGAGGGGTTTGTTTTAGTGATTTCTAGCCCAATCTGAGTAGGGTGGAAGAAACTGACATTCCCAACCCTCCACCACTGATTAGTTTAAAAGATTTTATGGAAAAAGTGGCCTAGTTCAGAGGCACTTAAATATGGTTAACAGTAATGTAGTAATAATTAAGTGAAAAGAGGTTATTCCAGGTCCTGCTAATGAATGTTCAAGACAAAACAGGGAGAAACAAAATTATGGCATGTTACAAAAGATTGTGCACTTAGGGGTCAAGTTCAGCATCTTCACTGCAGCAATGACAAGTAATAAGCTAAAGGAGATGGATTTGAGATTCTTGGGGGAACTGTGATACACCATAGGGCAGTGGTTCAAATCTGATAACCCCGGGACAGGCTTTTAAAAACTAAAGAAAAGATGGTTACATTACTGTGTAGTGGCTTGAGGAGGAATATGAAGTGTAATAAAAAATAAGCAGAGAAAGCCATCTCAAGGTAGCAGTGGTGAGACTTCAGCGCTAGCATTACCGGAAACAATAATGGGTTTGAAGATTAAAACGTTTTAAGTTTAGGTGAGATGAACCAGAAGATCTAGACTAAGGTAATTATTAATTACTCGTGCTTATAAAGTAGTTGACAATATCAAGTCCTTTTTTTAAAAACTTGGCTCTGCAGTAAAATTTGTTCTCCCCGTACTTACTCTTGTTTGGTTTACGGTAACAACTTCTGAAGGACTAGCAGCGCGCCAGGTCATCTGTGGGCACTGAGGCCAGCCACTTAATTAGTCGTCTGTAACCCGTCTGGACTAGACCACTCCGGAACTAGGGTCCCCAGCACTGGTCCGCACGACCAGTGGAAACCGCTCCAGTTCCAAGAACAAGTCTGTCACTCAGTCACCTCAGCATCCCTACCGGTCCCTCAGTTTGCCTGGCCACCTGGCTTTCAAGTTAGTGGGGCAACACTGGGTGCCCAATGAGCAAGTCGCGTTTAGATCTGGGGAGGAAACGCAGGCCGCTGGGGGGACGGACTGCGATGCCTCCAACCCCGGCCACGAACTCCGGGGACGGTCGCGGAGCGTCACCAGCGTCGGCCACGACACGAAGCCGTCCGCGGGTCAAACGACCCGGACGTGGTCGGCCCGGCTGGGGCCGCGGCGGGCAAGCGGGGCACGCGGGGGCCTGCGGCCTTGCCTCTGCGCGGCGCTGGCGTCCCCCGAGCGGCCGCCGTGGCGGGGACGCTGAGCCGGGCCCTGAGGAGAATCGCACCTCGGGGACCCTCCCAGCAAACCCCGCCTCAGGAGACAAATGGGCAGTTTAGGGTGGGCTCTTCCTTCTCTCTAGAGCTCCTCCCCTTGCCTTGAACCCCAGCGCCGACCTCCCAAACCGCGGCGGCCGTTACCTCCCTCCCCGGAGCCAGGGCTTCGCCGTCGCCGCCGCCCGCTCCAGCCATTTTGTCCCGCGGGGCCGCGGCTGCCGCAAGGGCTTGCGGGGGGGATGGGGGCAGCGGGGGCGGGACTTCCGGGGCCTCCCAGGGAGCCGGGAGGGGGGGCGTGGGCGGACCTAGCGAGAGCCCCCCAACTGCGCTAGAGCGTCCAGGGGTGCCGGCGTGTCCCGTGCGCTTCCCCGGCACTTCGGTTGACCTCAGCGGCTCGGAGGGCCGGCTCTCGAGGCAGGCGTGTGACCGGGGCACGAAGGAGGCTCCACAGTGCCTACAACCCTAGGTCTGTGGTCAGGACTAAAAGGAGATCACACAAGCGAAGTCGGCGCACAGCGTATCCAGCAGATCCGTCCTAGTATCGGCCATCATTACTACCAACCTGACTGGGCACAAAGGCTGCCAAGAAAAAGCAAAATAAGTTTATTCATTTTAGAGGTCGTCATAAGATCTCTTGCAACAATGGAACGTTATCAGCTAGAAAATGAGTCCTAGGGACGCCTGGGTGGCTCAGTTGGTTGGGCGGCTGCCTTCGGCTCAGGTCATGATCCCAGCGTCCTTGATCGAGTCCCACATGCGGCTCCTTGCTCGGCGGGGAGCCTGCTTCTCCCTCTGCCTCTGCCTGTGCTTGCTTGCTCTCTCTGTCAAATAAATAAATATTTTTTAAAAAATAAAATCATTTAAAAAAAAAAAAGAAAATGAGTCCTAAATTTTGTTTAGTGCAGGCTCAAGGTGTGATGCAAATTTCATCATCTTCTGTATCTCTGTGGGCTTCCGTTTCCTCAGTTTACCCAGTAATTTAAAAAGGATTACTCTCCGAAATGTCTCCCAGAGAACGGTCCCAAACTTCCAAAGGGGATAATGGGAAAAATACAGTATTTGGGTATTGTGGGTAAGAGGATCATATTGGCAGTGAAAAAAGGCCTGCCTACAGGTAGAATTCCACATATCACAATTTGTACCTCTTACACAAGGTCCTTAAGAATTGAAAACTTCTTTTTTTTTCCTTATTTATTTTTAAATTTTTTTAAAATTTAATTTCTTTTCAGTGTAACAGAATTCATTGTTTATGCACCACACCCAGTGCTCCATGCAATATGTGCCCTCCATAAAACCCACAACCTGGCTCCCCCAACCTCTCACCCCCCTCCTCTTCAAAACCCTCAGAATGTTTTTCAGAGTCCATAGCCTCTCATGGTTTGTCTCCCCTTCCAATTTCCCTCAACTCCCTTCTTCTCTCCATCTCCCCATGTCCTCCGTGTTATTTGTTATGCTCCACAAATAAGTGAAACCATATGATAATTGACTCTCTCTGCTTTACTTATTTCACTCAGCATAATCTCTTCCAGTCCCGTCCATGTTGATAAAGAAGTTGGGTATTCATCCTTTCTGATGGAGGCATCAGTGTATATGGACCACATCTTTTATTTTCTTTTTATTTAAGCTTTATTTAAACATATAATGTAACCCCACCACCCTCTCCCAACCCCTCTCCCCCCCACCCCCCTCAGTTTGTTTTATGACATTAAGAGTCTCTTTTGGTTTGTCTCCCTCCCGATCCCATCTTGTTTCATTTTTTCTTTTCCTACCACCTTAACTCCCACCCCCGTTGCATCTCCACTTCCTCATATCAGGGAGATCATGTGGTAGTTGTCTTTCTCCAGTTGACTTATTTCGCTAAGCATAATATGCTCTAGTTCCATCCATGTCGTCGCAAATGGTAAGATTTCATTTCTTTTGATGGCTGCATAGTATTCCATTGTATATATATACCACGTCTTCTTTATCCATTCATCTGTTGATGGACATCTAGGTTCTTTCCATAACTTGGCTATTGGACCACATCTTTCTTATCCATAGAAGGGCATCTTGGTTCTTTCCAGTTTGGCGACTGTGGCCATTGCTGCTATGAACATTGGGGTGCAGATGGCCCCTCTTTTCACTACATCTGTATCTTTGGAGCTACTGCAGGGTCATAGGGTAGCTCTATTTTTAATTTATTAAGGAATCTCCACACCGTTTTCCAAAGTGGTTATAACAACTTGCATTCCCAACAACAGTGTAAGAGGGTTCCCCTTTCTCCACATGCTCTCCAACACACGTTGTTTCCTGTCTTGCTAATTTTGGCCATTCTAACTGGTGTAAGGTGGTATTTCAATGTGGTTTGAATTTGAATCTCCCTGATGGCTAGTGGTGATGAACATTTTTTCATGTGTCTGATAGCCATTTGTATGTCTTCATTGGAGAAGTGTCTGTTCATGTCTTCTGCCCATTTTTTTGACATGATTATCTGTTTTGTGTGTGTTGAGTTTGAGAAGTTCTTTATAGATCCTGAATATCAGCCTTTTGTCTGTACCGTCATTTGCAAATATTTTCTCGCATTCCATGGGTTGTCTCTTTGTTTTGTTGACTGTTTCCTTTGCTGTACAGAAGCTTTTGATCTTGATGAAGTCCCAAAAGTTCACTTTTGCTTTTGTTTCCTTTGCCTTTGGAGACATATCTTAAAAGAATTTGCTGTGCTTGATATCGAAGAGGTTACTGCCTATGTTCTCCTCTAGGATTCTGATGGATTCCTGTCTCACGCTGAGGTCTTTTATCCATCTCGAATTTATCTTTGTGTACGGTGTAAGAGAATGGTCGAGTTTCATTCTTCTACATATAGCTGTCCAATTTTCCCAGCACCATTTATTGAAGAGACTGTCTTTTTTTCACTGTATATTTTTTCCTGCTTTGTCGAAGATTATTTGACCATAGAGTTGAGGGTCCATATCTGGGCTCTATCTACTCCGTTCCACTGGTCTGTGTGTCTATTTTTATGCCAGTACTATGCTGTCTTGATGATCACAGCTTTGTAGTAAAGCCTAAAATCAGGTAACATGATGCCGCCAGTTTTGTTTTTCTTTTTTCAGCATTTCCTTAGCAATTCAGGATCTCTTCTGATTCCATACAAATTTTAGGATTATTTGCTCCAGCTCTTTGAAAAATACCAGTGGAATTTTGAACAGAATGGCATTAAAAGTATAGATTGCTTTAGGCAGTATAGACATTTTAACAATGTTTATTCTTCCGATCCAAGAGCATGGAATGGTCTTCCATCTTTTTGTGTCCTCTTCGATTTCTTTCATGAGTGTTCTGTAGTTCCTCGAGTACAGATCCTTTACCTCTTTGGTTAGGTTTATTCCCAGGTATCTTATGGTTCTTGGTGCTATAGTAAATGGAATCGATTCTCTAATTTCCCTTTCTGTGTTTTCATTGTTAGTGTATAAGAAAGCAACTGATTTCTGTACATTGACTTTGTATCCTGCCACATTACTGAATTGCTGTATGAGTTCTAGTAGTTTGAGGGTGGAGTCTTTTGGGTTTTCCATATAAAGTATCATGTCATCTGTGAAGCGAGAGTTTGACTTTCTCATTGCCAATTTGGATACCTTTTATTTCTCTTTGTTGTCTGATTACTGTTGCTAGGACTTCTAATACTATGTTGAACAAGAGTGGTGAGAGCGGGCATCCTTGTCGTGTTCCTGATCTCAACGGGAAGGCTGTGAGCTTTTTCCCATTGAGGATGATATTTGTTGTGGGTTTCTCATAGATAGATTTTATGAAGTTAAGGAATGTTCCCTCTATCCCTATACTTTGAAGCGTTTTAATCAGGAACGGATGCTGTATCTTGTCAAATGCTTTTTCTGCATCAATTGAGAGGACCATGTGGTTCTTCTCTCTTATTGATTTGTTCTATCACATTGATTGATTTGCAAATGTTGAACCATCCTTGCAACCCAGGGATGAATCCCACCTGGTCATGGTGGATAATCTTTTTAATGTGATGTTGGATCCTATTTGCTAGGATCTTGTTGAGAATCTTAGCATACATATTCATCAGTGATATTGGTCTGAAATTTTCCTTTTTGGTGGGGTCTTTGCCTGGTTTGGGGATCAGGGTAATGCTGGCTTCATATAAAGAGTCTGGAAGTTTTCCTTCTGCTTCAATTTTTTGAAACAGCTTCAGGAGAATAGATGTTATTTCTTCTTTGAAAGTTTGGTAGAATTCCCCAGGGAATCCATCAGGTCCTGGGCTCTTGTTTTTTGGGGAGTTTTTTGATCACTGCTTCAATCTCGTTGCTAGATATCGGTCTATTTTTTTAAAGATTTTATTAATTTGTTTGATACACAGAGATCACAAGTAGGCAGAGACAAGCAGAGAGAGAAGGGAGGAAGCAGGCTCCCTGCTGAGCAGAGAGCCCGATGTGGGCTCGATCCCAGGACTCTGAGATCATGACCTGAGCTGAAGGCAGAGGCTTAACCCACTGAGCCACCCAGGTGCCCCTAGATATAAGACTATTCAGCTTGTCAATTTCTTCCTGGTTCAGTTTTGGAAGTTTATAGTTTTCCAGGAATGCATCCATTTCATCTAGGTTGCTTAACTTATTGGCATATAACTGTTGATAATAACTTCTGATGATTGTTTCTATTTCCTTGGTGTTAGTTGTGATCTCTCCATTTTCATTCATAATGTTATTAATTTGGGCCTTCTCTCTTTTCTTTTGGATTAGTGTGGCCAACGGTTTATCGATCTTATTGATTCTTTCAAAAAACCAGCTTCTAGTTTCATTGATGCGTTCTACTGTATCTCTAAGTTCTATCTCATTGATCTCTACTCTAATCTTGATTATTCCCCTTCTTGTGCATGGAGTTGGCTTAATTTGTTGTTGATTTTCCAGTTCTTTAAGGTGTAGAGACAGCTAGTGTATTCTGGATTTTTCAATTTTTTTGAGGGAGGCTTGGATGGCTATGTATTTCCCCCTTAGGACTGCCTTTGCTGTATCCCATAGGTTTTGGGCCGAAGTGTCTTCATTCTCATTGGTTTCCATGAATTGTTTAAGTTCTTCTTTGATCTTCTGGTTGATCTAAGCATTCTTTAGCAAGGTGGTCTTTAGCTTCCAGGTGTTTGAGTTCCTTCCAAACTTTTCCTTGTAATTGAGCTCCGGTTTCAAAGCATTGTGATCTGAGAATATGCAGGGAATAATCTCCATCTTTTGGTATCAGTTGAACCCTGATTTGTGACCCAGTATGTGGTCTATTCAGGAGAAGGTTCCATGTGCACTTGAGAAGAATGAGTATTCTGCTGTTTTAGGGTAGAACGTTCTGTATATATCTGTGAGGTCCATCTGGTCCAATGTGTCACTCAATGCTCTTGTTTCTTTACTGATTTTCTGCTTGGATGATATATTACTGAGAGTGATGTGTTAAGATCCCCTACTATTAATGTATTCATATCAAATGACTCTTTATCTGGATTAACAGTTTTCTTATGTAATTGGCTGCTCCCATATTGGGGGCATAAATATTTACAATTGTTAGATCTTCTTGGTGGATAGTCTCTTTAAGAATTATGTAGTGTCCTTCTGTATCTCTGACTAGTCTTTAGTTTAAAATCTAATTTATCTGATATGAGAATTGCTACCCTGGCCTTCTTTTGAGGCCCATTGGCATGAAAAATGCTTCTCCATCCCTTTACTTTCAGTCTGGGTGTATCCTTAGGTTCGAAATGGGTCTCTTGTAGACAACATATGGATGGGTCCTGTCGTTTTATCCAATCTGCAACCCTGTGTCGTTTTATGGGCGCATTTAGGCCATTCACATTGAGCGTGATTATTGAGAGATACGCTTTTATTGACATCGTGTTACCTTTGAAGTCTTTCTTTCTGTAGATTGCCTCCATATATTTTGGTTCAATTATATTCTTGGGGTTTTCCCTCTTTTATAGAACCCCCCTTTATATTTCCTGCAGTGTTGGCTTGATGGTCACATACTCTTTTAAACCTTGCTGGTCTTGAAAACTCTTTATCTCTCAATTCATTTTGAATGTCAGTCTTGCTGGATAAAGTATTCATGGCTGCATGTTCTTCTCATTTAGTGCCCTGAATACGTCTTGCCAGCCCTTTCTGGCTTGCCAGGTTTCTGTGGACAGGTCTGACGTTATTCTGATGGGCTTTCCTCTGTACGTAAGGAACTCCATTGTCCTAGCTGTTTTCACGAGGTCCTGTCTATAATTATCATTCATCATTCTCACTACCAGGTGTCTTGAGGTCTTTCTAGATTCTATAATCTTGGGGGAACACCGTTCTGCCTCTAGTACACGAACGCTGGTTCCATTTGCCATATTGGGAACATTTTCATGGAGAATTTGTTCAACTATATCTTCTAGTCTTCTTTCTCCTCCCCCTCAGGGATTCCAATAATTCTGACCTTGGAACGTTTCATGGCATCATTTATTTCCCTAATTCTGTTTTCGTGGCTTCTAAACTGTTTGTTCCAGGCTTCCTCCTGATCCTTTCTGTTTGTCCTCCAGATCACTAATTCTATCTTCTGTCTCAGTTACCCTAGCTTTTAGAGAATTTAGATTAGATTGGAACTCATTGAGACATTGTGAACATCATCCCTAGTGGCTTTCACTTCTGCCCTAATCAATTCCATTTTGTAATCCATGGCTTTCTCCAACTTAGCTATTGCCTGGATAATTGTTAGGCTAAATTCCCTTTCTGACATATTGTCTATGTCCATAGCAATTAGTTCTGTTGCAGAAGCCCCAGCCTCTGAATTTTTCTTCTGTTGGGCATTCCTCTTCCTAGTCATTTTGGTGAGAGATGGCTGAATGGATGTAGCTGAATGTATCGGCCGTGCTGCAGGCAAGGTGCACCCTGGAACACTTCTGAGCAATCAAGAATCCCCTCCCAAACGAAAGAAAAAAGAAAGTAAAAAAAAAAAAAAAAAAAAAGAAAGAAAGAAAAAAAGAAAAAGACAGGAAGAAAAATAAAGATAAAATAAAAGAGAAGACCCAGCCCAAATGGGCCCCAAGGTAAGATTTACGAAGTATATAAACAAAAACAGACAAAAAGACTGATAAAAGTAGACAAGAGAAAAAAATAAATATATAAAAACAAAACAAGAACCTCATCAAAAAGAACCCCAAGTAGAAGATTTATATACTACCAGGACAAAAACAAACACACAGAAACACTGGCAGGAGAAAAAGATGGGAGAGTGGTTATAAATTCTCAGTGTGGGCGAGGAAGTTTATTTTTATTCTTCCTGGATGTATCTTGATATCTTTGTTAAAGGACTCAACTTTCCTAAGATAAAGGGGGATTAAAAACTGGTTTACCTATAGAGGTAGCATTGATTGGGGAAAGCGGATTACCTTGAAGTTTAACTCTATATGAATATTAAAAAATAAAAATAAAAAAAGAATAAACTAAACTAAAATAAAATTTAAGAAAATAGAAAAGCAAAAGAAAAACACAGGTATATGTATCAAAAAGTTCAGGTTAAAAGGTTATTATGGAATTTGATGTACTGGACATCTCATTGTGATGGTGAATAGGCTAAAAAATTATCTATAAAAAAAAATGAACCAGAGTAGTGGGAACGAATTAAAAAGTTGTATCTATGAAGTAGTGGTGGTTGTTCTCTTGTCTTTTGTTGTTGTTGTTGCTGCTGTTGTTGGTTTTCGGGGTGGGGGGGGACCTGCCGAGTGGGTTTTCAGGCACTTGTTTCCTGAGTTAAGTCCTCCTGCCCCATTAAGGGGGTGGGCTCTGAAGAAACCGTTTTTTCAGGCTTTTGTTCTCTGGAGGTTTTTTTGTTTGTTTTCTCTGGCCTTGGCAGCTTTTGATAGTTTTTGGAGGTTTAGAGGAAAACTGCCCCCAGACCTCCCTCTCAGAGAGAAGCCTCAGTCTGTTCCCTTCTGGGTGCTCCAGAGCACATAAGTTCCCCCTCGGCCACTGGCAGAGCACATTCCCAGTCCCAGTCTCTGGGGACACAGAAACTCCTGCTTGTACCCAAAACCACGACAGCTGCAGCTATCTGGGCAGCTCCAGACCGCCAGAGAGGTTCCAAGCAGGGATAGCACACTGAGATGTTCCCACTGGCCCGGGCTGGGAGCGCTCAGACTCTCCGGGTAGGAGAGAGCTCTGGCTGGCGCCTGCACGCACCTCTCTTCAGGGGGAGGTGTGGGGGGGCGACTCAGACTCTGGTAGCACTGCACACAGAGAGTGCAAAAGGCTGCGTTTCTGCCGGCTGGAAAGGCTCCCTGCCCCTCATGGGAGCCGGCACTCAGACGCTCTCAGGCGCGCTGGTGGCCCAGGCACCAAGACCTGGTTTCTTTGCAGTACTCGCTCTGGCTCAGCACCAGGGGTGGCTGCCCTGGGTCCAGGGACTCAAGCCCCTGTCCCCAACTGCCCCGATTCCCACAATCTCCCTCCCACAATCCTCTACTCTCTTTATTATTTATCTCTCAATAATCACTCTCAATGTGAATGGCCTAAATGCGCCCATAAAACGACACAGGGTTGCAGATTGGATAAAACGACAGGACCCATCCATATGTTGTCTACAAGAGACCCATTTCGAACCTAAGGATACACCCAGATTGAAAGTGAAGGGATGGAGAAGCATTTTTCACGCCAATGGGCCTCAAAAGAAGGCCGGGGTAGTGATTCTCATATCAGATAAATTAGATTTTAAACTAAAGACTGTAGTCAGAGATTCAGAAGGACACTACATAATTCTTAAAGGCACTATCCACCAAGAAGATCTAACAATTATAAATATTTATGCCCCCAACATGGGAGCAACCAATTACATAAGAAAACTGTTAATCCAGATAGAGTCATATTGATATGAATACATTAATAGTAGGGGATCTTAACACACCACTCTCAGTAACAGACAGATCATGCAAGCAGAAAATCAGTAAAGAAACAAGAGCATTGAGTGACACATTGGACCAGATGGTACAACTTTTATTTTTTTTAATTCGTTCCCACTACTCTGGTTCATTTTTTTTACAGATAATTTTTTAACCTATTTACCATCACAGTGAGATGTCCAGTACATCAAATTCCATAATAACCTTTTAACCTGAACTTTTTGATACATATACCTGTGTTTTTCTATCTTCTTAAATTTTAGCTTAGTTTAGTTGAGTGCCCCCAACCAGATTCCAAGTCAATGCTGGTCCCCAATCCCAGGGCACTCTCGCTTTGGGGTATCACTTTCCAATAGGGTGCTTCTGGTGGCTCCCTCCCCCTTTTGTTTATCTTCCAACATCAGTCCCATGTTCCCACTCCACTTTACCTGCCCACTGGCATCTTCTGCCCCCGTAGAGATCCAGAAGTGTACATTCTAATCTCAGGCTGATTTCATGGGTGATCAGAGTTCTTTGGCAGGTTATCAGCTCACTTTAGGATACAGGTTGAAACAGCACCTCCTCCGACTTCCCACCATCTCGTCTCCCCGAATTGAAAACTTCTTGAGAATTACGGGAGATGGTACTGGGTATGGAGATAGTGTATCCAGTATAATACATCTTACTTTATAAAACAAACATATCCATTAAAAATGTTTCAACTTTTTGTAAACCAAGTGTTTAGTGCAGTATGTGTGGGACCTAGTTTTTTAAAGGACATAATGAATAAGCTTACCTAAATTTTCTATTAAATCTCTGGATCTCCCTATCTTCTCTTACAAATGTTGACCCCAACACCCAGTAATTTCCATATAAGAGATAGCAATTTCTAAACTGTACCCCAAAATAGAAGTATATGGCAGGATTTTGAAAGCTATCTAAACTTCATTTTCTCACTTTCTCCCACTCTGTCTCTCCATCCCATTTCAAACAACATGGACAACTTCTGTCAGATATGCCAGCCCAGTCTTTGATTTCTCTTGGCATAGGACTTCTAAGTGTATTAGTCCACTCAGGCTGCCATAACATAATACCATAGACTGGCTGGCTTAAAAAAAAAAAAACAGACATTTATTTTCTCACAGTTCTGGAGACTGGAAGTCCATGATCAAGATTCCAGCATGCTTGGTTTCTGGTGAGAGCTCTATTCCTGGATTATAAAGGGTCACCATCTCTCTGTATTCTCATATGGAAGTTGGTGGGAGAAAAGGGAGAGAGTGAATAAAAGCTCTTGATGTCTTTTCTTATAGGGGCACCAACCGCACCATGAGAGCCCTTAACCTCATGACTTCATCTCAACCTAATTACCTCTGAAAAGGCCCCATCTCCAAATTCTGTCACAATGGGGGTTAGGACTTCAACATATGAATTCTGGAGACACAATTCAATCCACAGCCCCAAGTAAATCAACCACCCAAGAATACTAGGTATTTTCAGTTTGGAGTTTACAACCAATAATTACTATGAAGGCTGGTTCTTGAGAAAAAATCGAATAGTTGATGTTAAAGTTTTCAAAATCTTTTAAAATATAAAAGTCAGTGAAGCATCACTTATAAAATAACTAATACATGATAGTACAAAGATGGTTTAAAGACCGACTCTTATTATTTTATTACCAAATCAATTTCAATAGTAAATTTTCTTAAACATATTTAATCAGGTATCTTCTGGAATATGGGTTAAATGATGAAAAAATGGGCGACCATGAACACACCCTTTAATTTCATTTCCAAATTGGTCCTTCATTCTGTAGATAATGTCTTGGACGTCCTCTTTGGATAAGTACATGGGCAACTGTCTAGATAGACGCACTGCTTCTCCCTGTGAAGAGAACGTCACATGTTATACCATGATACACCCTGAAGCAGAAAACACGTTATTCCTGGCAAGAAAGAAGATAGTAAACAGATTATATTCTCATTATTCATTCACACACATATAAAACACATATTACATGTTCATCACTATTGTAGGTTTTACACACAGTGGAGAATAAGACAAATATCCTTGCTCATGTTAAATTTATATTCTAGTGCGGGGCGCCTGGGTGGCTCAGTTGGTTAAGCCACTGCCTTCCGCTCGGGTCATGATCTCGGGTCCTGGGATCGAGCCCCGCATCAGGCTCTCTGCTCAGCAGGGAGCCTGCTTCCCTCTCTCTCTCTCTCTCTCTGCCTACTTGTGATCTCTCTGTCAAATAAATAAATAAAATTTTAAAAAAAATTTTATATTCTAGTGCAGAGAAACGAAATAGATAAAAAGACAAAGGAAATTTTGGGGCGCCCGGGTGGCTCAGCCAGTTGGGCATCCAACTTTTGATTTCAACGCAGGTCATGATCTCAGGGTTGTGGGATCAAGACCAGTGGGCCCACACTGGGCATGGAGCTTACTTGGGATTTTCTCTCTCCTTCTCCCTCTGCCCCTCCCTGGACCCCTCTCTAAAAAAATACAAATGAAAATAAATAAATAAATAAGAGTACTGACATGAATGGGAGGTAAAGTTAAAACCTGTTGATGAACTGGTTATGAAGGATAGAGAATCAAGGGTAATGTCCACATTTCTGGTATAGTAATGCTGTTTTCTGAGATACGAAAAATTGAGCATTTAGAGGTAAATGGTATTAGCAAAGCTGGTTTCTTTTAAAATTTATCTAAAAACAAATTGTGCTTCAAAGAGCTTGAGCCTAATATTATTCTCTAACCACATACCCTTGTCCATTATCCTACTCCTTTCCAACTAAACCTATTTTTTTCTTCACTTTGACCTTTAATCTCCTCAGTCCCTCTTTACTGCTCTGTCCCACCAGCACCCTTCTTGTCATCTTTCCCTACGTAATGCACAGATAGTAAGACATTAAAGATTCTATTTCTAGCTTTCTGTATTCCTTTTTGTTTCCTACTACTAGAACCTAATTCATCTTTAAAATCTTCTAGGACCTAACACAGTTTCTTGTGTATATTATGGGTTCAAATGTGCTCACTTACCCCCTTGTTCTACCATATTCATCTTGTAATCCCTATACCTGGATAAATTGGAAAATCACCAAACTATCTTGGCTGGATCCAATACCAATGTTAGCTCTTATCAGTGCTCAATGCCACTTGGACATCTTAGTCTTCTCTAATCAATCTTCTTTTATAGTACCTACAGCTCTTATTTTTGGATCTTTTCTACTATACTCAAATCCCCAATGCCTTCCTAGCCTCTTCACTCTCAGTAGATAACTTCTCCTACACCTTTATCACATGTATCATACATGACTTCTCTCAAGTTTACCTGGAAATAGTTTTGCTTCCACTTTCCTTCCTTTTTGCTCTTAATTGAGAGAAGTTTCTCCTTTCTAAAACTTATATCATTACCCCCGTCTTCCTTCCTGCCTCTTTTGGAACATCTTCTTGCCAATTTTTATGTCAGTCTTTTCCACCAATAACAAAGACAAGCTAATCTCTCTTTTCTTCTTTTTACCACCATATGACTTGCTGCCTACACTTTTTCACTACCCCCTACTCTTTTGCCATTGGCAAGTCTTGCATCTGGACTACTTTTCTATTATCACTGCCATCTAGCAGCCATACCAAATGGTCTTCAAGCAACTATTACCCTATAAAGAATCTGCTACTACTTTCTCATTTTTAAATTTCTTTCCTCCC
>RCUC01053442.1:0-10793 GCA_003697995.1 Taxidea taxus jeffersonii | reverse complement strand
AAGCTTTTCTAACAATGTTTTGTAGCATTACCTGTGCCGTACACATAGAGTCTGGTATTTGCAACTCTAAAAATTCTCTTCCATAGCTCTGCATCGTCCTGGCCCTGGAGAGTGGAGGCTTTGTCGAGAAGCTCCCGGAACAATGGATGCGGAAGTTATCTGTGCAGACGGGCTCATGGGCACCTCACAGAGACCTGTACACCCAGTGTGGTTGGGGAGAAACAGACAAGAGGTCCCCACACCCCAAGAAGGACATAGACGTGGCTTTGAGGACAGGTGGACTGCCCAGAAGAAGCCTCAAACTTGGTCACTGAGAAAGAAAAATATAATATTTGACAATTAGAAACCCCGCAAACTCCTGCCTGTCGTCACAGGGGCAATGCCCCAAACCAGGTGAGACGGGTCATTCTCAGGAGAGGCCAGAAAGGACAGAAGGTCACGGACTCTCTGTCTGCGACACTCAGACACTGTGTAAAACATCCCTGAATCCAGGGATGGACAATCCACCCATGATACGGACAGATGAGTGGGGTGAGGGTGGGGAGCATCCCAAATTGACCAGAGGAGCTTGTTACACAAAATAAACAGAGTTTAAACTAGGAATCCAACTTCCTTTGGACTATAATGGTAGATTTTCGTTAGACCAAATGGCTGAAGGTTGAGTTCACCTCCAGGAGGTAGACAGCGTGACTGTGTAGGTCAGGGTTCCTGGGAAATGAACCAATAGGATAGAATAATTACATTAAGAGGTGCATTTCAGGACACCGGCTCAGTGATCGTGAGTGCTGGTGAGTCTGAAGTCCGTAGGGCAGGTTTAGGTAGAATGGAAACAGGTGGGAGTTGATGTTTCAGGCTTTTAAAAAATTGTGGTAAAATAAACATACCATACGGTTTACCATTCTAGCCATTCTAATTATACATTTCTGGGGGCATTAAGTGTACTTGCCCTATTATGTAATCATGACCACCAACCACCTCCAGAACTTTCTCACCACCCTACGCTGAAGCTCTGTCCCCATTGAACACTGACTCCCATTCTCCCCACCCCCCGCCCCGGGCAACCACTGATGCTGCCATCTTGAAGCCGAATTTCTTCTCCCGGAAACCTTAGGTTTTCTCCCTTTTTTTTTTTTTTTAAGATTTCATTTATTTATTTGATAGAGAGAGACACAGCGAGAGAGGGAACACAAGGAGGAGCAGGAAAGGGAGAAGCAGCCTTCGTGCCAAGCAGGGAGCCGGATGCAGGGCTCCATTCCAGGTCCCTGGGATGGAAGGCAGATGCTTAATGACTAAGCCACCCAGGTGCCCCTCGGTTTTTGCTCTTGAGGCCTTCCAATTGATTAGATGAGGCCCACTCTCATCATTATAGGTCATCCATCTCCTTTACTTGAAGCTAACCTATTGTAGATGTTGGCCCCCAAAATACCTCTACAGAATACTTGTACGGCAAGACCCTGATTAGTGTTGGATTAAATAACTGGGTAGGACAACTTGGCCAAGATGACACAAAACTAACCATCACAATAATTTTTTTTTGGTACATCCCAATTTGTGATTATGTTAAGATTTATACTTGATACAAATATGTGATGTGTGCATAATCATACATTCCTACTCTCTCTCTCTCATTTTAGAGAGAGAGAGAGAGCATGCTCAGGGGTAAGAGGAAGGGGCAGGGGGAGAGAGAGAATCCCAAGCAGGCTCCACACCCAGCCCGTCATGGGGCTGGATCTCATGACCCTGAGATCATGACCTGAGCTGAAACCAAGAGTCATGGGCCCAACAGACTGTGCCACCAAGGTGCCCCCATGTTCTTATTCTTCTAACTTGACTCCAGGGTAGAGGCATCTGGAATCCCATCTGAGGTGACCCCCTAGCCTCACTGCAGACCAAAGGAAGAGCAAATGCTTCTGAAAGCAGTCAGACCCATGCACCTCCCTCACCAGATTCAGGAAAGTTCCACACCTTTAATTTTTGGGTCCTTCTCCTCTTTGGAAGGGTGGGGATCACTTCCAGTGAGCCATTTTACCTGGGTTTCCTCCTCAGCTTCACACGGGGGGCAACATCTTCCCCTCGAACAAGACCCCTCCCTCCAGCCCACACCCCCTTGGGGTACACTTGGTTTCTCTTCTCCTGCTGTGGATTCCTGTTGCCCAGCTTGGTTCCTCTTGCTGCCCACTGTAGGCTGCTATATCCTCACCATGCTGGGAAAAGGTCTCTCCTAAAGCTTGATAGCGCCCCTAGCCTCTACCCAACCATCTCGTCCTATCTGGCGCCCTCCTCTGTGACCTGTGTCCCCCCTCCACCGGCTTCCTGACCATCTCCACTTCCTCCCACCCAGATCCTCTTTTCCATTTCCTTGCTCCTCTCCAGTGGGTGCTCCTGAGGTTCCCATCCTGAGTCCTATTAGCAGAAGTCCTGCTGCTGGGGTGGTCCCTGGGCATTCCTGTGGTGCACCCTTCCTGCGCACAGCCTTGGCTCCAGCCTGTGTGTTTATCCCCAGCCTCTCTCCCTCCACCGCCTGGCATCCATGTGTGTCCCCCCCCTGGCTGGGCTGTGGGAGCCTCAGAGTCACTCTGGAGCCGGTTCTCAGGACCCTTCTGTCCCACTC
Organism: Taxidea taxus jeffersonii; assembly: GCA_003697995.1. Classification (NCBI taxonomy): domain Eukaryota; kingdom Metazoa; phylum Chordata; class Mammalia; order Carnivora; family Mustelidae; genus Taxidea; species Taxidea taxus. The sequence goes on along the minus strand of RCUC01053442.1, from coordinate 8,182 downwards.
ATCAGCTTGCTCCCCCTCCTGCATCCCAGGACTCAGACATCTGCTTCTGACCCCAATCTAGAAATTACAGGCAACTTTGCCTTCTGTATCCTTCACTCTCGCAGATTAAGTACTCTGTGTCCAAACCTGCTGCTGCTTTCTCTGGGTCCTTCCTCATTCTTCTCCCTCTTGGTGCATTAAGTTCAGCCTCCCGTCTTCCCTCTTGCCACATTAGGACAGCTACCCGGCGGGTCTTCCTGCCTCTGCCCCTCCTAAGTACCTCCAGTCATATTCCTTCCACACTGAGCCCCTGGATGGCTGTTCCCCATTGCATGGAGGACCAAGTCCAGCCCTTTAGCATGACCCCCCCCCACCCAAGACCAGAACTCTCTGTGTTCCTTTCCTCCTGTTGCTCCCTTTCATTCACTGACCCAGGCTTTGGCAAACCAACGCCCTTGGGATGTTAACAAAAAAATTTTTTTAATCAAGATATAATTTACATCCATAAAATTTACACTCAACATATAAAACTCAGTGTATTTTAGTGTTTTGCCACAGAGGTATGTAACCATCCTAACTACCTAATTTGAGAACATTATTGTCGCCCCAGAAAGAAACTCTGTACCTCCCCATTTTGCCCCCAACCCATCCAGCCCAAGGCAGCCAGTCATCCACTTCCCATCTCTGTGGATTTGCGTGTTCTGGACACTTCCTACCAGTGGAACCCTACAGTCGGTGGTTTCCTGTGGCAGGCTTCTTTAACTTTGCATGTCTTCAAAGTTCATGCACGTTGTAGTGGGTGTCAGTCCTTTGTTCCTCTTTACTGCCGGATAATATTCCATTATACAGAGAGAACACCTCTTGCCGATCCACTCACCAGCTGATGGACACTTGGGCTGTTCCCACCTTTTGGTGATTACGAATAATGCTGCTGTGAGCATTTGTGCATACGTGGGGCATGGACACAGGTTTCTGGGTCTCCTGGGTCTCTACGTGGAGCAGTCACTGGGTCACGTGGTGACTGTTTCTTCTTTTGAGGACCCGATAGCCTGCTTTCTGCAGCAGCCGCACTGTTGTGCACACCTCCCTCCACCTCCCTGGCTCTTGTTATTAGCTGTCTTTTCGGTTCTAGACATCTCAGTGGGTGTGCCCTAGCCTGTTTGTGTTTTTGCATGCCTTACGAGCTAAGAATAGTTTTTATAATTTTAAAGGGCTATACAATGCACGCAAACACACACACACATAAAGAAAATGCGTCCAGTTCTGTGGCTCCCAAAGCTAGAATACCGCCCTCTGCCCTTTGAGTCTGGCTGACCATCCCTACCTCTTCCCAGTGTGGAGAGAAAACGCTCAGCCCTCCGCGTTTTTTGCTCACTGGCCTCTCAGGAGGAGACACAACCCTTTCTTGGTCACCTCTTCCTCCCACGTGGCTCTGCAGGTGCTAAGATTACAAGATTCGCCCATCCCTCCTGCCTTTTACAGTAGAGTATGTCTGAGACCCTTGATGACAGAGATTGGGGTTTGTCCGTTTTTCCCTCTTTCTGGCCTGAGTCCAGTGCTGAGCACATGCTATAAGAATTAAGGAAGGCCCAGGAGGGGAAGACAAGCCCCTTGTCCTCAGGAACCCGAAGGCATAATTGGAACAACACAACTTACCTCCCAGGACGGCACGGAGCTCAGAGGCTGTGGCTGGAGCGGCCATTTGAGTTCATGAAACATGAGCGGAAGTGACGTGTATCACTTCCTGTGGATAGTCAAAGGTCAGAGTGCTTTGTGCCCTGTTTCCTTCCCATGCTGTGCTGACCACAAGAATGAATGACCAGGGGTGCCTGGGTGGCTCAGTGGGTTAAAGCCTCTGCCTTCGGCTCAGGTCAGGATCTCAGGGTCCTGGGATCGAGCCCCACATCGGGCTCTCTGCTCAGTGGGAAGCCCGCTTCCCCCTCTCTCTCTCTGCCTGCCTCTCTGCCTACTTGTGATCTCTCTCTCTGTCAAATATATAAATAAAATCTTAAAAAAAAAAAGAATGAATGACCAATGGGGCCCTATCTGCCTGTGTCACTCTGACAACCAGAATCTTGCAGACCATGTTGCACGTGTCATGGAGGATTTGAGGTCGTACAGGGCCATGGCCTGACCTAGATTGTCCCAGCTGATACACCCCACGTCCTGTGGGAGTTCATGCCAAGGAGGACCTGGGGTGGCTGCTATCGGAGGCAGGGTTGTCCCAGGCCCTGAAAGATGGGTAGAGCATGGTTGGGCGGAGGGCCAAGGGAGAGAGAATTCCGGAAAGGCCCCGGGTGGGGGATGGGCAGCTCCCCAACAAATTTCAGCTGAGGTGGGCATTTGCAAAGACCATATTCCTGCTATAATTTTCTCCCAGGTGGAAGCTGCTTCAGCAGTAACCATTTTACAATTTACCTCCTGAGGAAGAGATTCCATTTTTTGAGCATTTTCTCATCTGCGGTCCCTGAACACGCATCGGTCATTCATTTGGCCTCTCATTTGACTGTGTAGCAGATCTGGGAGTAAAATAAGTTCTGCTTTCTTTGGATTCCAAAGTCATCCAGTCCTGCTGTGCAGAGGGGGGAGAAGAACAGCACAAACCCAGCGGAGTCGCCGTCAGCGGTCTCTCCAAGTGAATCACGCCCTTGCCCAAAGAGCCACCCCTGGGTGACAGCAGCACATGGCCTGTTTTATGCTTAAAACCAAGTGCTCCCTGGTGAAGCTGGACTAGAATTCTTTTTTTTTTTTTTAAGATTTTATTTATTTGAGACAGAGAGAGAGAGAGCGCGTTCGCGTAAGCGGGGTTGCAGAGGGAGAGGGAGAAGCAGGCTCCCTGCTGAGCAAGGAACCTGACTCTGGGCTCGATTCCAGGACCCCAGGATCACGACCTGAGCTGAAGGCAGACACTTCACCGTCTGAGCCACTCAGGTGCCCCCGGGGCTGGAATTCTTCAACCAAGTTTGAAAAGTATGTCACGTCCCTTTCCTGGGGCAGGTCACAGGCCACTGTTTTCTCTTTCACTGGCCTCATCGTTTAGAAATAATGACATAAATCATTTTAGTGCCAGAAGCGGTTGATCTCTGAGCACAGAGGTGTTGGCCGGAGTTCAAGAAAACCCCGTGCTTAGCATCCGTCCTCGTGTGTCCAGGAACACCTGCCTTGCTGTTTCCCTTGTGAGGACTGACAGTGGTGCCAGACCCGTGGGTCCGGCTGCGTGTCCTCTCATGGAAAGGGGCTGCTCTTCTTCAGCGACAAAGGGACAGGAGGAACAAGGGCCGCACCCGACTCACAAAGTGACTGAGTAACAACCTTCTGGGCCAAGAAGCGCAGGTGCAGACGTTTCTCAGCAGGGAGTGTGCGAGCTGGGTTTTATGGGCTGCAGACTCCTATCAGAAGCTGATAAGAGAGGTTCTGGGTTATTGGTTCTCTGCTGATTGGAGAAATATTTCCTAAGCCCAATGTGTGAAACACCTAAGGATGAATCATCCACAGGGGCCATGTTCTCCACAAAATGATCTGTCTATTGGCGTCAACACACACACACGTGAACACACACACACACACACCTTAAACCTCATCATCAGGGCTCCCCGAGGAATCAGGGAAACCAGACAGCTAGTGCGGGGCACCCCTCTTCGCTAGTTAAAACCAGAAAGTGAAATCTGGTAGAAGACAAGGAAAAGACTAGCCCTGAGGGAGTCGTCATCGTAAGGAAGAAGCCAGGAGACCAAGCGACAGGTGCACAAGGGGTCATCGTTGACAGGTGCGTCCTTGGGATTCCACACCTATGAGCATCCCAGGCTTTTACATGCCAGTGGGTTGGGCCATCTGCCGGCATCCTACCCGCAGCCTCGCCGGTGCTCTGGGCACCTGGTCCCTTCCAAAGAGCCTCCCGGAGCTTGTCACCTTATCAGTGTCACACAGTGACTGTACCATAGTTTCTTAGTCAGGCTACAAAGGTGGGTGTCTGAGGGCAGACATTCCAACACTTTAGGATGTCGCCGTTCCAAGTGTTTCTTAAATAATATTTCTTTTTTTTAAGATTTTATTTATTTGACAGAGATCACAAGTAGGCAGAGAGGCAGGCAGAGAGAGAGGAGGAAGCAGGCTCCCCGCTGAGCAGAGAGCCGGACGTGGGACTCCATCCCAGGACCCTGAGATCATGACCTGAGCTGAAGGCAGAGGCTTTAACCCACTGAGCCACCCAGGCGCCCCCATAAATAATATTTCATGGACGTACAACCATCACACGAATATGGGGTTCCTCAAGGCCAGCACCCGGGTCTCGTCCATGGTGGTGGGCACACGCGCAGAGTGGCCTGGCCTCTCCCTCCCTCTCTGTTGGGGTCCAAGAGCGATGGAACTCCCCACGGAAGGATGAAAATCAGTGCTTCCATTACTTTTTTTTTTTTTTGCGGACCAGTCTTCATTGAAATGCATAAGATCTAAAGCTCTTAAAAATGCCCAGCTGCACTGCTCTCCAAGGATCAGATCTAATTACCGTGTGAGATGAGCCAGTTGTCACGAATGTTACAGGGGAGGACGAGTCCGTGACACTCTGGGTCGGGTCAGAGGGGTTTTCCAGGGCAGTCCGCGGATTTCTCTGCAACCTCTGAGCCTGGGTGGGCAGCACCGCCCCCCAGTGTCTGCTGTGGTCTCTCACCCTGTTGTCGGAGCTGCCTGACCCCACTGAGTCTCCACCAACACCTCTCAGAAGTCAGGCCAAAAAACTGCAGCAGAAATGGTGCAGTTGGGGGCATGAGCAGTAACCCAAATTCAGCCAACAAGTTTGGGGTCAACAGCCAATCTTAAAATGGGTGAGACAGGAGAGGGAGGGAGGCAGGGAGGAAGGGAGAAGGAAGAAAGCAAGGAAGGAAGGAAGGAAAAGAAAGAAAGAGAGAGGAAGGAAGGAAAGGGAGGGAGAAGAGAAGACCTGCTGGCACCCATCCCAAGCATTTCACCCACAAACTGGTTTAGGCCAGTGAGACAGGATGTTCCGCGAGCAAAGACCATGTGACCGCACAGTGTGAACAAACAGATGGTGTATCATTAACAAAATGCAAGGCTGCGTTTCACAGTCTCTGCAGGGTGTCAGTGACCCAGGCAATTTAATTAAAAACATAAAAAAATAAAACGTGGCCAAGGCCAAAGTTTCACCCCACTCCAGTGCAAGTTCATCAGCACCGCCGAGGGCCTGCCCTTGAACGCAGGTCACACACCTGCCTGTGGGTGCAGTGGGACACGTCGGGGGCCGTCTGTGTCACCCAGTGCGGGGTTCTGCAGCCCACAGCCGACTGGGCAGCACCAGGACAGAGCCCATCCCTCTAAAGAAGTTTAGAGGCGGTAAGGAGGACCTGGCCGGCACACGGTGGTTCCCGAGTGCACACCAGCTGGTGGCTGGTGTCACCTTGGTCCTAAGGAGCCCATACCAGAGCCCCCAGGGCTGGGGGAGCCCCAGCACAAGCTAGGGCTCCGCAGACATAGCGGCCCCCCGGAGCCCCGCTCTGCTATGAGGAGCATGAGGCCACGGTCAGGGCCGGCACTTGGGGCTCAGAAGCCTCTCTCCGACCCCCTGTTCCACCATGCACTGGTGGAGGACACCTTATCGAAGTCAGCCTTAGTGTTCCCACCTGTAGGATTGTGACAGTGCTTTTTCTTTCAGGTGTAAGTGATGGAGAGGGGAGGTAGAGGCGACTGACGGTTGACCATTCTAGTAACATAGATGTGGCTGCCCTGAATCGGGCTCCTTCCCCAGGGGACTGCCTTCGCTCCAGATGGGGGGCTGTCAAAGCTGACCAGCAAAGTGCCCTGTGATATCCAGGGACTTTCTCACCGCCAGGGAAGAGCTGCGGGAGGGTCGAAGCGGGGATTCGATATCCTGAGATGCTCGTTCTCAAAGGCTGGTCCAGCCTGAGGTGGTGTCCTGTTGCAGGGGAAGGGGATGGACCATGGAGGGGCAGCAGCACAAGAAAGCCACTGGGGAGAGATGGCAGGGAGGCTGAAGGAGATGGGGATAGTGCAGGAATCTGTGAAGAAGGATATGTAGGATTTGGGGTTTTTCTTTCTTAATTTTTTAGAAATGTATATAATCATGGGCTTATAAGAATGGAGAGGAGAGAATTCTAAGTGACCCTAAGCACAGAGCGTAAGAATCTGGGAACTGTTTTGTATTTCGATGTCTATGGAGAGCAGTAGCTTTCTAGACTCCAGAAATTCTAAATAAAGTGTAACTTGGGTAGTGCTGCCTCTAACAGAAGCACCAATCTGACCTCAAAGCTTCTCAAGAGACAGGTGCAGCCCTTACATGGAAGGCTTTTGTGAGCAGCTGGGAAAGACAGAGGCACACAGGGCCACGCTGAGACAGCTTGCCCCACTCTCCCATCGGCAGGTGTCCATCATTTGCTAATGGTTATTGAGCACCTGTTGTGTGCTCTGCTCTAGTTGCGGGGATTGCAAAGAGGACCCTGGTGGTCTCTGTCCTGTTAGGTTCCGGTGGGGGAAGGCAGACAGAAAAACCCAGAGCTAGATTGTGTCGGATGTAGTCACTTTAGATTAGACAGGCTGCAGAAGTCTGTGTTGTTTCAACTGTGATGTGAATGACAAGAAGAATTCAGCTTTATGGAGTTGAGAAGAACCTTCTAGGCGGGTGGGAACAGCTTGTGCAAAGGTCCTGAGGTAGAAACAAGCCTGGATATGTTTCAGGAGAGAAGGTCAATGTAGCCAGGTGTGGGGAGCAACAGTGAGCGCTGTGGGAAGTTGGCAGGGGTTGGTCAGAAAGAGCTTTTCACCCTGGAAAGAGGGTCTGACTGTCACTCCATGTTCATGGGAGAGCCATCACAAGGGGTTTGAGCAGGGCAGCAGTGGAACCCGACTTGTGCTTTGAGACGGCTTCCTGGCTACTGGCAGAGAGTGGACCGTGGCTGTCGTCAGTGGTGGAGACGGCTAGATCAGGGAGGAGTCTATTGCAGAATCCAGTCATGAGACGCCGGTGGCTCCGACAGGGGTGTGGTCAAGGAGATGGACGGCAGTGGGTGACCTGGGACACGCCTGGGGACAGGACTCGGTATCAAGGAGGGAAAGGATTCAAGGATAACCCCCTGGTGTATTGCACATTGGAGCAAATAGAAGGCTGTGCGTGCAGGAACCTTCCCTTCCTGGGGCAGGAGCAGGTCGTGATCCCGACGGGGGCGAGCTTGTTTACTTCTGGTTCATTTGTTTTTTTACCGTGGAGTCTGAGGAACTGAAAGGGACAGAAAGTTCTTGATCAAGAACAGTGGTTCTCAAACTTAGCATGCCTCAGAATCGTGAGATTGTGTTAAAATACATAGCCAGGCCCTACCCTGAGGTTTCTGATTCAGCAGGTCTGGGGCGGAGCCTGGAGGTTTGTGTTTCTAGCACAGTCCGTCCCAGGGGATGCGGACTTGGTGTCCCAGGGCTCCCACCTGGTGTTCATGATTAAGGAGAGGGCGGGAAGGAAAGGAAAGCAAACATGTGACAGCGGGTGGAGTTCCCATACTGGGGATGTACGGCCCTCCTGGACCAGCGTGCGGGACCTGTGTAAAACCCAACTCGGTTCTGGTCCCCAGACCCGTGTGCAAAGAGAACGCTCGGTTTAAGTGATGCTAGCGTGGTTAGGGGTTGTGTATTTTCACTTTTCACGATGGCTTGCTTTGACCCACATTTTCCATAACCCAACCAACGGAAGGTCCTACACACATGAGATTTTGGGAATTCTGCCGTTCATAAATATTTCGTTGTTAAGCCCCAACAACATTCAGTAATTTCACGTGTGTATCAAAAGTGGCGGTATTCTTTGAGCTGATACGGTGCGAATGTTCTCATGAGACACAGACATGCACGCACACAGACATCAATGAACACGTTGCCTTATCATCCTGGCACATACGTTAATTCAATAATAACCCTAGAAAGAAAGGGCATCTGATTTTTAGCACTCTGTTTCACCAACTGCAGACTCCAGTGCAATGCCAGACACATTTATATAACCAACTGCTACATACATGTTCGGCTCTTTAAGAGACGCCAAAAGGTCGTCTATGACCTGGTCCGCGTGCTTAACAAAGTCCATCCTGTTGGTGGCCTGTGTTCCAGGAGAAAGAACAATGAAAGATGGGCTACAAAGTGCTTCAGTCATTCGACAAGAACGTGCTCTGCCTTACGTCTGTGAGTTTCCCAGCTC
>RCUC01053385.1:0-10067 GCA_003697995.1 Taxidea taxus jeffersonii | reverse complement strand
ACTCCAGATGAAAACAAACCGTTAAACATGATTTAACAAAAGGCCTTTTGAGGGGCACCTGGGTGGCTCAGTGGGTTGGGCCTCTGCCTTCGGCTCAGGTCATGATCCCAGAGTCCTGGGATTGAGCCCCACATTGGGCCCTCTGCTCGGTGGGGAGCCTTCTTCTCCCTCTCTCTCTCTCTGCCTGTCTCTCTGCCTACTTGTGATTTCTCTGTCAAATAAATAAATAAAAATCTTTAAAAACAAAAAGGCCCTTTGACTGTGTAGTGGAATGTTCACAGTGGGCAGCTTGTGAAAGTGCCAGGTAGAAAGGAATGGTGGACCTGGGTTTCAGGCCCAGACTCTTCATCTACTGAGACTTGGATTTCCCCACCTTGGGTGACATGCTCATCTTCAACAAGCAGAGGCTTGTTGAGTAAGTGTTGAGTGGCAGCTATCACCCCCAGGATGTGTGGTTTCCCCACCTGGGTCACAGGACTGCTACAGGGAGGGTCTCCCTAGGATACTCTTAGTGTAGGTCTTTGAAGGCCTAGGGACCTTCTAGCTAGGCAGCTGGACCTAGGGCTTTCTTGATGGTGTACAAGAGGACACCTGTCATTTTTGGAGTATCTTAGTTTTTCAGATCCCTAAGGGTTAAGAACCCAGCTTTAGTCAGTGAGCAGTAAGACTTAGTTGTCCTTTTGAGCATACCTGTAGCACAGGACTCTTGTGGCTCCCTTCTCTGCCTGAGACCCTCCCAGCCCAGTGGCTTGACCCTCTCCTGCCTAGCCCATCTCCCTAGATTCCTATTTCTCTCTCAGTCTTAGTCTATGAGACTCTATCTCTGTATACTCAGCTTTCAGAGAGTCCAAACACAGAGGGTTTTTTTTAAATTAAGATTTTTATGTATTTATTTGAGAGAGAAAGATCATAAGTAGGCAGAGAGGCAAGCAGAGAGGGGGGGGGGAAGCAGGCTCCCTGCTGAGCAGAGATCCTGATGCGGGGCTCGATCCGAGGACGCTGGGATCATGACCAGAGCTGAAGGCAGAGACCCAACGCACTGAGCCACCCAGGTGTCCCAGAGGGTTGTTGTTTTTTAGATTTTATTTATTTGAGGGAGAGAGTATGAGCAGGGGGGGAGGGCGGAGGGAGAGAGAAGAGAAGCAGACTCTGCTGGAGAAGGGAGCCCAATATGGGGCTCCATCCCAGGACCCAGAGATCACAACCTGAGCCAAAGGCAGCCGCTTAACCGTGAGTCACCCGGGGCACCCCTGAACGCAGAGTATTTAATGAAAGTACTTATTTGCTTTGTTTTGACCTGTAGGGCAAACGCCAGGAAGCATACATTTCGTGAGGCTAATTTATAGAAATGTGGGTTTAACTCAGTAGCGTGTACTGAACCTTTATTGTTTTGCTCTACACTGAATATGAAGGTGAATGGGAAAACAAAGTTTCTTCCATGGAAGAGTTTAGCAAGCTGGGAAGAGAGATGAAGCTGCTGAGGAGTATAGGTTGTTGTTGTGGGCAGCCTTCCTGAGGAACTGTGTGGGACCCAGCTTCCCTCAGAATGAGCCCACACTGATGCCATGGCTTGGTAGCCAGTTCACAACTGGTAGTCCAGGTAGAAGGTGGACTGTGGGGAGGAGCTGAGGGGTTTGGGTTTACGGCTTAGAGCTTGAGAGTCTCTTTAGTGACACAGAGGGTAGACTCTTAAGCTGCATAAACACTTGCTCATAATGGACGGGAAAGTCGCAGCAGCATCCCCTCTCAGTCCACTGAAGTTTGCATGTTTGTCTTATGTTCTTGGTTCTTCCTGTTGAAGGAGCCAGCCTTGTGATTTCCCTATGTTACAGAACACCCTGCCTTTGGCCTGGGAGCACTTCCCTCCAAAGGGCCCTCTTCCCTTGTCTCACTGTCACTACACTTGTCTTTTCAGTTTTCAGCCTCTGCATGTTGGAGTGTTACTTTATCTAGCTCTCTGTTTTATCTGTGTGTTCTTTGAGTATAAAACTGAGATGAAGTCATCCTTAGGAGAAATAATTTCATACAGAGATATTTAATACAGAAAGTGAAAGTTTCTTAATTCTTCAGAAATGAGTGCTATGGCTTTTAGCCCAATTTTTTTCACTTTTGATTTTAGCAAGTTTTTTCAGTATTTTTTTCTGAAGATTAAAGCCTTAAGCCATATGTTTATACTATTTATATTATAATATTTATGCATAAGTATTATAACAAATATATTTATACTATTATAGTTTATACTATTCTGCAGTTTTATTTTCTCATTCAAGTTATTTCTAACATCATTATGTGTGTCTTCACTTAGTATGTCTATGAGGTATGGGTAGGGAAACTGAGGCTCAAAGAATAACAAGATCCTTCAGCCAGATTCTTCAGATCTGGCTTCTGTTGTCTTTAGTGTCTGATAGTAGAGGCTGACTGTTGGAATCATCCTTCTATTCCCCAAGTTAAATTGTGACCCTTATACTCAGCCTTAACAGGGTTTGACGTTTAAAACTTGAGAACCGGCATCTTTAGTATGAGTTCCTTCCAGAAAACAGCCACTGCATCCCTGCTGCTGTTGCTCAGAGAGATATATCAGGGAGTGGCTCAGGACTCAACAGAGGGAGGCCTCTGTTCTGGAAGGGAAAACATGTGCTTGTCAGCCAGAGGCTGTTGACACCAAAGTACAGCTTAGCTGTTCTTTTCCCTGGCCCCTCCTCGGGTCTTGGGTTTGACTCTCAAGAATGTGGGGAGCTTCCAGAGTATGGGTAGAGGGTGTACAGGTCTGGGACTCATCTTCCCGAGCTTCCTCAGGCTGTTGGGAGAGTGGATGGGATTCCTGGGTTCAGGCAGGAGACAAGGGGGAGGGCATGCAGGGGGGCATCACAGCCCCAGCCTCAGGACCACCAGGGCACAAACATCCACCTGCATTTCACATCTGCAGATGGCAGAGGCACTCTGTTGGTGGGTGCCCAGCTGAGTCCTGTTAGAGCTGCCCATGCAGCAGGGCCTATATGTTGAGTGTGGAGATTGGCTCGTGCCAAGTGAGGCCAGTGTCTGGATCTCGTTGTTACCCAGCTTGGCATTGGATGCATCACAGGCCTTCCTTCTTTCCTGACAGGAAAGGGTGCCCTGTGCTACTAAGGAACTGAGGACAGTGGTTGCCCCATGTGCAGGCCTCTACCTGTCAGCAGACACTCCTCAGCCTCCCTCTGTGGCTCTGGTAGACCCATGCTCGGCATGTCCAAACTACCCCAGTCCCAGCTTCCTCTCAGATCTGTTCTCCCCCCATCCCTGTCTGAGGATGTATTAGAGCAGGCTCTTTGAGGGGCTGAGGCCACCTGGGTTCTAGCCTTGCTTCCTGGGTAGCATCCTATGCCTTAGGCAGGCTTTTGCCGTCCTGGGGGCCTCAGCTTTACAGTGGGCATGCTGCTGTCAGGATATTCCCGTACCAGCATGGGGTCCCCCGTCAGTAAGAGGGGGCTGCTCTTCATGGGCTGGCCATTCCTGAATGGGCCTGTGGTAGAAATTCTGTTGTCTTTCCCTTCGTTCTACCTTTACTGGCCAGGGATGTGAAGCAGATCCTAACTTGCTATCACACTAATCCAGCCTCTTTACCTGCTCTTTAGAATGTATTCTAATGTACCTCCTCACTGTTTTTTGCAGAGATTCCTCAAGGCTGGTTTCTTCCCTGTAGGTTTGTAGCCGATCCTGGGTTCATGCCCAGGGTGGTAGCCGCTAGTCCTAAGTGCGGGAGGCATCAGGGGGTGGGCGCCAGTGGTCCTTCATGCTGCGAGGAGGGAGGAGCTGCTGTTTACCAGCACCTGCCGTCCCCAGGAGCACATGCCCCTTGTGGCCTCTAAGGCAGCCATCTTATATGGAACAGGTTCCACCTAAGTCAGGACAGGGGGTCGGGTGCAGAGCTGGAGGCACTCTTGTGCCATGGTCGGCCCCATGCCCCCTCCAGCTATGCTGGTCCTTCCTTTGGTGTGGGAGGCACACAGCAGCCCCCCTCCCAAGAATCCCCCACCAGAGCTGGAGGGACATGGAGTCAGAGGGGCAGGGCATGTGTGCACTGCCAGGATGGCTGTTAGTTCTGGGCCTAGGGTTGGCAGAGTTCCAGCCCCTCAGCTTCAGAGTGAGCTACCCTGATACTACACACAGAGCATAAACAGGCTATGTTCCAGGTCCTCTGCTGGGAACCCTAATCATCTACCCAAACTGGGGTGCTGTGGGGTAGCCTATGACCCAGGGTGGTCACTGGGGCTGGAAGGAGCAGCCCTGTGGGTATAAGGCTCTGCTCTGGCCCTTTGCCATTGCTTGTTTTACACCAGTGACAATGAAGCGAGGTCACCTGGGCACTACCAGCCAGTCTGGTGACTTGGCACACTACAGTCTGGTTTGGTTCCCCCTCTCCTCTTATCTATGTGGGCAATTGAGAGGAAAGACTTCATATAGAGTCTGGGTTTAGATGAGTTTCATGGATTGGAACCTGGAATTTACAAGGCCAGAGACTATGCTGGCTGGCAGGGTGCGTGGGTCGGTGAGGGTACCAGGCTGGAGCAGAGGCAGAGTGGGGAAGCATGAGGGAGTTTGAGTACAGGATTGGGGAGGGCATCCTCCACATTGACCTTAGTCCCGCTTCTCCTCCAGTGGGTACTGGGCCAGACTGGGAGCTTCTCCCTTAGGGACAGAATTTCTTCTGACTCTAGTGGGGACCCTCTTTCCCCTTTTTCTTGTTCTGTCTCCTGTCCTCTCCTGTTTGATCCTTATAAGGCTCCTTTCTGGTCTGGGGAGTGCAGCTACCTGCTGTCCAAAGCAGCTACTGAAATTGTACCTCTTGTCTAATTCCCAAATGTTCAAGGGGCTCCTGTTTTAGGCCGTCCCCAAGGAAAGATGACCCATGCGTCCACAGTGAGGGAGGGGAGGGTGACTGACACTCAGGACAGTGACTTATCTGCAGTCTCACAGAGACAGGGCTGATAGGCTCAGTGAGAAGGCTAACAGGGTTTGTTGTGAAGGCTTATCAGAGGACAGAAGCCAGGGACCCCTGGGTGGCTCAGTCTTAAGCATCTGCCTTTGGCTTAGGTTGTGATCCCAGGGTCCTGGGATCAAGCCCTGCCTTGGGCTCCCTGCTTGGCGGGAAGCCTGCTTCTCCCTCTCCCACTCCCCCTGCTTGTGTTCCCTCTCTCGCTGTCTCTTCTCTCTCTGTCAAATAAATAAAATAAAATAAAAAAGAAGAAGAAAGACAGAAGCCATAGAGCTTTAGGCTAAGAGGGACATGGGGGGTATCCTTGCTTTCTCTGAGCCAGTTAAAGAGACCATATCCACACAGAGAATGGGAGGAGAGGATGGGGGGATGTTTGGGGGAGGGTGACTGGGACTGAGCAGTTGATACCGGGTTGGTGGCAGGCACGGGATAGGATGCCAGGAGGGGTTGGGGGCAGATGAAGGTCTTGTTGATATCCTGTGCCCTTGAGCTTTAGAGTTCTCCAGCCCCACCTTCCTTCGGCATGGGTGGGGAGCACCCTGGGGGTGACATGACCACCAAGAGACTTGCTCATTTTGACTCATTTGTACTGCCTGTAGTAGCAGATATCTGAGTGCCCCGGCCAGGCCACACTGGCCTGACGTGTGTATATGGGCCACTCTGCCTCCTGAGCCAGCAGCATGAAGCAGCTGTCCGTTTCATTCCTTTCACTCTAAGTCCACCAAAGGGGCACTTGGGGCAAGGCCCTGCACTACTGCTCATTTGTGGAATTGGCTCCTAAAGAAGATTGTGAGTGAATTATCTCAGGAGGGTATCCTGTATATGATGAAGTGGCCCCTTCGTTACTCTGTGTTGCCCCCAGCCTCCCAGAAGGTGGGCTCTGGGACTGGGGATGACTGGTCCTGTCCAGGATAGGCCTCCCAGGATATTCACTGGTGAGGAAACTGAGGTGCCAGGTGCCCTGCCTGTGGACCCAGAGCCTGTGCCTGTGGACACAGGTGCCTTCAGTGTAGGTACACCGCAGGTATGAATTGAGATTCTCTGAGCCCATGGTGTATTCCTCCATGGGCCCCATGTTGGTAGACTGGATGCTTACTATCCTGTGTAGAACTGGCACTTTGGGAATTCTGTTAGATCCTGGCAGCTAAATTCTTTTTTGTCCTCTCACAAACTCTGGCTTGGCTTTTTAGACTGAACTCTTGTTGCAGTTTTATTTCCTGTGTCCTGCCTTGTTGGGACATCAAGGCTGGGCTCAGAGTGGCTCCTTTAAGAGTGAGCGCCTGTGTCCCAGACTCTGTTGTGGAATGCCAGCAGCCTCCCTGCAGACAGACATCACTGCGCTGTCCTCCGTCCTGTCTCTGTGAGGGTTAACAACACTTCAGCTTGTTGTCTGGAACCGGTTCAAACTGGTTTTCTGGAAAGTGCTTTGTCTCTCAGACTGAATCCTGGGAAGGGTCATGTGGAGCCCAGTGATGTCATGGGATCAAAAACTGACTCAGCTGTTTTTTTTTTCTTCTTTTCTTTCTTTAAATCAAGATATGTGTGCTGCAGGTACAGGGTGCTGGCACAGTGACGATCCAGCTCTTACTCCACTCAAAGTTTACCTTGCTGGCAGTCAAAGGGTTAAACGTGACCCCACCTCTCACCCCCAGAGGTGAGCAGGGAATGAGGAGCCTGTCCCTCACTAAAGGGGAGAAGAAGGGTCAACCTGAGGCAGTGCTGGGCTGGACCTAGGCATTGACCCTGCTCCTGGGGCAGCGTGGTTTCCCTTTGCCAGATTACAGACACCTCCAATCCAGGGCAGGTACTCAGAATCCCAAATGCAGGGAATTCAGATATAGAACAGTTTGCCTCTGTTTGTTTTTGAGTCTGGAGCACAGAGAATTCCCCTTACTTCTGATAAGGAGCCACTTTCCATTGTTCTTGTCCAGGTCCCCAAAGGTCTCAACTCCCCAGATGCTCCACTGATCCTGCCCAGCCTTCCCCAGGCAGTGAAGAAAGGTCTTGGGCACACTTTGTGGGTCCTGGATTTGTTGTGCCTACTTCCGCTAGCAGCATGTGGCAAGGAAAACTCTCCAAGCTGACACTCTGAAAAAGTTTCTAAGAAGGTAGCAACTTGGTTGAGCCAAATTTAAATGTCATGTTTTCTCCTTCTCCCAAAGTTCAGAATGACTGAAGAAGCATGCCGAACACGGAGTCAGAAACGAGCGCTTGAACGGGACCCAGCAGAGGATGATGTGGAAAGCAAGAAAATAAAAATGGAGAGAGGATTGTTGTCTTCAGATTTAAACACTGACGGAGACATGAGAGTGACGCCCGAGCCAGGAGCAGGCCCAGCCCAAGGGTTGCTGAGGGGGGCAGAGGTGACGACCATGGGCAGATGCGAAGGGCAGGCGGGTGACGGGCCCGTGGACATGCGTACCTCATACAGGTGAGCAGGAGGGACTTGGAACCAGGTCTCCTGGGTGTGAGGAGGTGGTGAGGGTGTGTGAAGAGGGATGAGGCTTCCCTTCAGGCCTTCAGGAATCAGCTTTGAGTGAGTTGTAGAGATGGCTGTGGGTTCTAGTCCTGGCATCACTGTGCTGTCCTGGACAGACCTCCCCACTAGGGCCTGGATGTCAGTGACAGAGGGTGTGTCAAAAGGAGGGATAGTATTCTCCATCAGCTCCCTTGTAAGGCAGCAAGTCTTCACTAAACTCCTACCTCTTGTCTGTTCAACTGATGCTTTTGGTTTGTGGGAAAACTCAAGAGTTTTTAATTTGAATATATCTCCTTGCTTTGTAGATTTAGGATTCAAGAGAGCAGGGGTTCTAAGCTTCTTCTGGGTCACTGGGCTGGGGGCAGAATCTGTGGAGTCCAGCTCAGGGATACCTTGCACGTGTGCCACCACTGCTTATAGCCAGCACGTTATGAGGGAGGAGATCATTCTATTCAAGTCTCCTGTGGTGTGGTGTTTTGATTCTCCTTAGTACTGATTACTTCAAGAGTAACTTTCCTGATCCTCAGCTTTGTGAGGTTGGAGGTCTGATGAGAGAACCATTCTCTCCAGAATGTTCACACTTAGATGTCTTTTGAACCAGATATGCCACAATGGGTGTGTGGCCCTCCTGGCCCTCCCTCACTGACTCCCTAGTCCTCCCCTCCAGACTCCTTTCCAAGTCTGTTTGCCCTGGGTGGGGGTAAGAGTAGCAGGTGCAGAGCCAGGGAAGTTGGGAGCATGAGTTTTGATTAACTCACACAGGGATGACTCTACCCTGCAATCCTCATGTTAAATTCATTTTGGAGCCCAGATTTTCAGAATCCTGCAGATTTCAGAGGTCATTTGGCCTGACCTTTCCCAGCTTTTACAATTCTTAACCTCTCTGAGATAAATGGGAGAATCCAACCCCTTCTGTGGAGAAAGCATTCAAAGTGGGATGGGGGGGGGTATTTTCTTTTTCTACTACCCCAAAGGACCTTTTTCTGTCTGGCTCTGCTTTTTGCTCTCCCTGTTCTAAAACCAGAGGCCTCTTTGAAAGCTTCAGAAATAAAATCGTAAGTCTGGGCTTTCTTTCCTTCCATCTGACTTGGTCCTTAGTGTTTCAGGTGCTGTCTCAGGTAGCTGAGGAGGAGGAAGAGCCCCTGTTTGTGAAGATCTGCTGGGTTCTTCTTATGTCTGGGCTCCTGGTGTGCATTTTCTCCTGTAATCACCTTGCTTCTCTGCAGGGCAACCCAGCGGATTATGAGGGAGAGATTACCACATCTTTCTGTTGACAAAGCCTGGGGCTACATTTGGCCTCTGGGCCTCTTGTTTCCAGACTTTCCCCATTATGCCTATTGACTTCCAACCCAAGGTTACTTGGACAGTGTGTGTGTTTTTTGAGGTTGGTGGGGATGATATCCTTATAACACAAAGGAAACAAGGGAGCAGGGATCAGATATTAACCCAGGCACACAGGGCAGGGGTGATCCTACAGGACTAGAGACTCCCCAGGGCACTCATGGAGCAGTAGGAGAGTGTGGAAAGAGTTTGGCTTTGGTGGCTGGTAGGCAGAGTTGGGGTCACCTTATATTCCCTGACTGATCTTGAGCAGATGGTCTTTTGTTTCTTCATTAGTAAAATGGGTGATAGTCTCTGCCTTGCTGGTTATTGGGTAACAGATATGTACCCAGAATTGGTCCTAGGGTGGGAAGTATTGGTGACAACTGTCCTTCAGTCTTCACTCAAAATAAGGTGGTCCACATGTAGAGCTAGTATGTCCCCGAGTTTCCACATAGAATATTCTGTTTATTTAAGAAGTACAGTTGTGAGTTTTGACAAAAATTATAGGATCAGGTATACCCCACAACTATTCTAAAACTTACCTGTTCTGGAATGCGTGGCCCCAGCTTCTGTGTTAGAAACAGGTGGTCTTTGAATCCTTCCTTGTTGAGTGCATCTGGCTTGAGAACATTCCTTTAGGAACCTCCCTGTATCATGGTGTGGTTGTTCCCTTGGTTCTCAGGTTAGTGTGAAATCCCACATTGGGCAGATCAAAAGGCACAGCTGTACTAACCATAGTTTAAGTGGGTTGAAGCTCTTCAGCTTCAGGTTCACTGAATCTTGTAAAACTAACAAGCGATTTTAGATGGTTCTGAGAGAATTTCATTTTTTTTTTAATTGACATATAGGACACATACTGAAAAGTGCAGAAGGGTGCTACTTGATACATTTGCCCAAATGTGAACACATCCTTACAGCTTGATTCAAGAAACAGTCTTGAAGCCCCCCTATGCCTACTTATTGTCACTACCACAAGGGTAACCAGTTTCTTGGCTGCTAATAGCATAGGTTAGTTTTTCCTGGTTTTGCATTATACATAATGGTATTATGCAATCTGTACCCTTTGCTTGCTTTCATTCAGCTTAGTGTTTGTGAGATTTGTCTACGTTGAGTTTAATGGTAATTAATTAATTTTCATTGCTGCATAGTACTCTGTGTCTAGAATTTCTGTTTGGCTTTGTTTCACAATTGCCTCATTTTCTTTCACACTGTTTTGTGTGTGTGTGTGTTTTTTTTAAGATTTTAAAAATTCATTTGAGTTAGAATGCACAAAAGTGAAAGCATGAGTGGGGG
>RCUC01053370.1:0-11684 GCA_003697995.1 Taxidea taxus jeffersonii | reverse complement strand
GAGCCGAAGGCAGTGGCTTTAACCCACTGAGCTACCCAGGCGCCCCTCTAAGTATCTTTTTGGCTTTACTTTAACTTTTCATACTAGGCTCGGGGTACTAAATCAATCAATTTGGGAATCATATATATGTAAGGAAATTTAAGGAGCTTAAGCCATGGATTTATTTTTTATTTAATTTTATTTTAATTCAATTAATTAACATATAGTGTATTATTAGTTTTGGAGGTAGTCAGTGATTCATCAGTTGTATACAACACCCAGTGCTCATTATATCACGTGCCCTCTTTAATGTCCATCACCAAATTATCCTCATCTCACCACCCTCTCTCTCCAGCAACCCTCAGTTTGTTTCCTATGGTTAAGAGTCTCTTATGGTTTGTCTCCCTCTCTGGTTTTGTCTGGTTTTATTTTGCCCTCTCTTCTTCTATGCTCCTCTCTTTTGTTTCTTAAATTCCACATATGAGTGAAATCATATGGTGTTTATCTTTCTCTGACTGACTGACTTCGCTTAGCATAACACCCTCTAGTTTCATCCCCATCATTGCAAAAGGCAAGGTTTCTTTTTTGATGGCTGTGTAATATTCCATTGTATATATATGTATATGCCACATCTTTTTTATCCATTAATCTGTCGATGGACATCTGGGCTCTTTCCATAGTTTGGCTATTGCAGACATTGCTGCTATAAACATTTGGGTGCATGTATCCCTTTGAATCACTACATTTGTATCTTTGGGGTAAATACCTAGTAGTGCCATTGTTTAGTCATAGCGTAGCTCTATGTTTAACTTTTTGAGGAACCTCCATACTGTTTTCTTACTATGTATCACTAATTGTAACATCTAAATGTGGGGAGTGGGTTATTGTTTCCCAGTGGAAGATGGAGAGCAGTGAAATTTCATTCCTATATTATGTTCACAACAGCTCTGTTGAGTAATGTCAACCCCCACAGTTCAGTTTTATAACACCAAGCTGCTCTCTCCTAAACTTCATGTCCCCACCCTGCCTTCAGTACTTCCATCACTACATCCTTGTCTTTAAACTTGCACCGATCAGATTCATGGGGAGACAAAACAACATGGTTCCAGGCAGATTTGCCCTGGAACAAATCTTAAAACCAAATGGAGCTAGCAGTACCCCCTGACACCAAAATATGTAAAACTTTAAATCAAAGAAAGAAGGAAAATGTCAAATATTTGTACATTCTCCAAAAGGATCATGAAGAACCTAATGTCAGTCCCAGCCATTTAACCCTCAAAATGTCAAGGCTACACATAGGCATTAGAAGAAGGTCCAGGGTTCAGCTCTGCACAGGTTTTTCTGGGATGTCCAGCCTGCGCCGCCCCAACCTGACCTAATCTAGGACCACTTCCCTTTACTTTTGCCTTGCCCACTGGTACACCATGCCCCAGAATTCCTTCAATGGCAGGCACACCTCCTTATGGCCCTGCCCTTAGCCTTTGCTTCAGGGTTCATAAGGGTTGAAGAGCTTAAAGCCCAGGATGGTTCTGTGCATGAGGTCTTACTAGAAAACAACTTAAAACCCATCCTCAGGTTGAGTTGAGAGAATATGGGGCATGGAGGTGGCTCAGAAGACTGGGGCAAGTGTATGCCGTTCTTCACAGATGAGACAATTTGGGGGCAGAAACTGGTGTCACACTTAAGAAGGTTCAGAGGAGGAGGCATATGGCAGAGGGAAGAACATAGGAAGTTTCGCAAAAGTGGATTTATTACAAGGATTTAGAGCAAACACCACGCACATCACTTGCCTAGGGGGAGGTGTCATTAACAGAAAACAGCACAGGGCTGGGAGAGACTGGGGCCTTGGAGAGTCTGCAACTAACCAGCTGTGGAAAGATACTTCTCTACTACTCCACTTCCTCATCTACAAAATGTGGGAATGCTTCAGATCTTCCAGACGTGCCCATAAATGAGAATACTGCTTGCACTTTACCCGTCTGAAAGCCCACTTTCATTCCACATGGACTTCACCACTTCCTTACCTACTTGCATAGCTGGTTCAAGCTCTTTTATTTAAGTGCAGGTGTGACATCCTCTTCTCCCCCTCCCCCAGAGTCGGGGTGGTATTACTGGTTCTTACAAGAAGAGGTAATCAAAGTAAAAAAGAAAAGGCTAAGTTGTTATCATATTTGTTAACTCGGGCCAGATGCTCATTAGCAATACACTGGAAGCCAAAAATGAAAAACCAGACTGCAGCCTGGATCCAAAAATAAGGGCCAGGCTCTGTGGAAAACATCAACAGATGCAAAACCAGAACAAGGAAGAACGTTCTGTCTGTGCCATTGGAAAAAGACAGAACCTTGAGCTATGTCCCAGGCACACAGGCATAGATCTGTATTTAGGTGATCAGTGGTGACCACCCAGGTTTAAAGATAAAGAGGAGGTATGAAAATCTCAGCATGGGGAAGAGTCTACGGTCTTCAACCCTGGCTGCAATTGGAATTATCTCAGTGTCTTT
The DNA here is from genome assembly GCA_003697995.1 of Taxidea taxus jeffersonii. Classification (NCBI taxonomy): domain Eukaryota; kingdom Metazoa; phylum Chordata; class Mammalia; order Carnivora; family Mustelidae; genus Taxidea; species Taxidea taxus. Next base: position 9,205 of record RCUC01053370.1, on the reverse strand, counting down.
TAAAAGTTCCAATTGCAAGGTCCTGTCCCCAGAGGTTCTGCTTTAACTGGTCTAGTGAGGGACTGTTTAAAGCTACTATTCAAAGTCCCCCAGGCTGTGCACACTTGCAGCCAGAGCTCAAGACCTCTCATCCAAGGTCATGAGGGAGGGAAACAACTGACACACTGCCCATGTTCTAGGTTAGACACCCCTTCTTCCTAGGGCTGGAATGTCCGTAGTTTGAGTATGTTTACTGATTTAATAAATGATTATTAGGTACCTACTGTGTGTAGCTTCCACTTCAGGGGCTAGGATGAAAAATTAAATTAAACTTGGCCTTGCCCTTGGGATAGTTATGGGGAAGTCAAAGGAGAAAATAAATTACCTAGCTACAAAGCAATGTGGTTAGTACAAGAAAAGTGGTTTGTTCAAATTAGTAGGATGAGAGTGACTGGGGTGACTTCTCCTTCCCTCAAGTCTGAACACAGAATCATGAAATCATAGAGATGAAGGAAGCTTGAGGTTCCAAATTTTGTATGTAAGGAAACTATAAATCAAGAGATTGGAACAGGACCTAAAACCCTAAAATACTCATTCTGACTCACCAGAGGAAGTGTTATGGAACTGTGTCCCGCTGCACTGAATTCCAAGGCTGGGTGTTAAGGAATAAGTAGGATTTATTGGGCACAAGGACATGAGAAAGGGTTTCATTCCCAGAAGGCTCAGCCCGAAGTTCAGACAGGAAAGTGCAAGCAGGGCAAGGACATGGACCTGATACTCAGGTGGTGGCCAACAGCTTGGTGCCCCTCCCTCAAATGAGCACTGGTTCTGGACCTACAGGGTTTCCTGCTTTCTCATGCAGTTTGGGGTGGGGGGGGGGATGGTCCTATCTTCAGCTCCACTTCTCTCTAGGAATAATTCTATTCTAGTGAGAGTAAATGCATTAGTTTTGCCCCATGAGTTGTCTAAGTTTAGTGAGATCCGGGCCTTGAATGTTGAACCTTAAACTTTTCAGTGATATAGTGATTGATAACTGTACACACCTCTAGATTAAATAGCCTTTGACATTGGATCAGCCCTGACTACCTAGAGTTGACATGTGCTCTACTTGCAAAACAAGAATTGTTCAATCCATAATGAAATGTGTCGAATTGGTTCTCCATTCTCCCCTTCCTCTGACCTTGGTGTTGTCCCTCAAGTTTCAACCTTCTCTCATATCCCACATCCTTTTAATCAGCAAACCCTGTTGGTTCTCCTTCAAAAGCTATCCAAAATTCAAGTACTTCTCACCATCCTCACTACTACTATCTCAGACCAAACTTTTCCTGCATCATCTGGATTATCCCATCAGCCTCCTAACTGGGGCTCATGTGTCAGACTAGCCTCAGGGGTGTGTCCTCCATACCACAGATGTTCCATTTCGAAGAGCATCTGGCTGTGTTCCTTCTTTACTCAAAATTCCTTATTGGCCTGTCCAGGGTCCTTCGTATGAATGACGTGACCCCATGTGATTTGTTCTTTATGACTCCTTGGACCTCACTTTTTCTTCTTTGACCACACGGTCCTCCTCATTGACCTTGAGCATGCAAGCAAGCCCCCGCTCCCCACAGTTCACCCTGAAATTGGAATGCTCTTCCTCCAGATGGCTGCATGGTGAGCTCTTCTACTTGTTTTGGGTCTTTCCTCAAAAGCCACTTTCTTTGTGAACTTTATTTGGCCACCCTATCTAAAATCTCAACACTCATACCCCGACATTTTATATACCCTACCCCTGCCTTCTAAAAATGACTCTCTTTAACACTCATCAGTAAGCACTATGTATTTTATATTTTATTGACTTACAAAATATTAACATTCATAAATAAGTACTGTATTTTTAATTTTTCTTATTATTTTGTCTTTCAACCTAAACTGGCTCCAGAAATAATTTGTCGTTTTGTTCACTGGTATATCCTGATAATTTAAGCCTGGCACGTGGTACACTCAATAAATGCTAATCGAACGAAAAAGTACAGAAAAATTACCTGTGGCATTATAAATATTACAATTGCATTTATACAATCCTTTTTTGATAGTTATTTAAAAAAATCCAAACCATAAGAAGTTCAAACTGAACTATAGAAAAGGAAGTCACCAAATTTATAACCTTAAAATGATTCAAACCTCAATTGAGGGACATTCTACAGTGTGCTTGACTGTTACTTTTCAGAAGTGTCAAGGTCAGGAAGGACGAGGGAAAACTCAGCAACAGTCATAGAGCAGAGGAGCCCAGGGAGATGTGATGACTAAAGGCAAAAGTTGGATCCTGCATTGGATGCTGGGACAGAAAAAGACACTGGAATTCAGGAAGGATCTGCAATGTAGTTACCAGTACTGTACTGATGTTAATACCCTGCTTTTATTTTTGTTTGTTTTAAATATCCTGATTTTGATAACTGTGCTAGGATGATGTAAATGTTCAAGGGCCAAGGAGGTAGCCTATGTGAACAGACACTATTGCACTGAAATGTCTAAATAGCTCTTCAGAAATCAGAGAGGGAGACAAACCATGAGAGACTCTGGACTCTGGGAAATAAATGGAGGGCTGTGGGAGGGGAGGGCAGTGGGGGGATGGGGTAACCAGGTGATGGGCATTAAGGAGGGCACGTGATGTGATGAGCACTGGGTTTTAGACGCAACTGATGAATCATTGAATGCTACACCAAAAACTAATGATGTACTCGATGTTGGCTAATTGGATTGAATAATAAATAAATAAGTAAATATCTCTTCATACTCAAGCAAGGAGGTTGTTTAAATGATAAACATGTTTCCTGATGAATGACAAGAAGCAATTACCCTATAAACTACCAACAACGTAACTAATTAGCTGAGATAGGATGTGTGTGTCTGTGTGTGTGTATGTGTGTGTGTGTGTACACACGCACATACATGCATGCATGTGCAAAGCAGTTTTCTTTTTTTTTTTCCAGCTCAATCATTTTTCTGCCACGGTAGCTATATGCAATGGATACAAACAGATTTCCAAAGCATATGTTCCCTGGTGTACAAAGGAGTTTTATCAGAAGACACAATAACAATTCAAAGTTCTCTTTCTTCTCTGCTTTTAAAAGGCTGGAAATGGCAAGTGTCAGTTTAGTAAAATTATCTTCTAAACAATATCCCACTAATTTGAGATTTCACAGTGAAATAATCATACGTTGTTGTAGGTCTCAAGAAGGCATGTTCTCATTAGAGGCAGAAAAATGAGGAAACGTGTCACAGAGGATTTTTAAGAATCCTATTAACTAACAAACCACCTTATATCTTCTGGAGGGGAGCAGTAAAGAGTAAAATCATTCAAGCGGAGTTCTCCTGTCTGGAAGGCTGCTGCTCGATCTCTCCCCAGCAGAAGGGTACGTGCCCTGTTTGTAAGTGGGAGCTCTTCTTTGGCGGCAGCTGGTGAACTCTGTCTATGCTGTTCTACCCCCTCCTCATTGGAGGCCTGGCAGCCAGAGAGATGGACTTTCCCTTGTCCTTCTCCAGGAGGGGTTTTGGCTGGGTGGGTCCCTGGGGACAAGGAGAAACACGTCAATCACCTGGGGCCTCACAGAGCTGTTGACGAGCATTACTCATGTTTCTATAAGTCAAAATAAATATGTTTGTTTGGTGGGAAACTATCCCAGTATTTTTTAGATTAGCAGTCAAGAAGGCAATTCAATCCAATTTAACCAAAATGTATTGATTATCCAGTAAGGACTTACTTCTATTCTAGGGCTGTGGACATAAGATGAATGGAATCAAATCTTAACCCTCAGACAGCTTACACCCTAGTAAAAGATATAAAAGTTTATCAGCAAATAACTGTAAGATAAATGAGTAGGAAATGTCGGAAGGACCAGGGAGGTAGCAGACCTAAACGATGTTATAAGATTGACAAAGTATGTCAAAAGGCATGTAACTTAATATATACATTTATATATTAATATAATTTACATATAATACCCATATTCCACCTGTATTAAGAATTTTTAGCTAACTAGAAAAGAAAAACAATTATTCCTGTTTTTTTTTCATAATTCATTACTGCTTTGATTTGAAATCTGAAGCCTGACATGTATTTCTTCTGAACCAGTCAGAATCCGTAGACTCTGGTCTATAGAGTCAATCAGGCTCTGTATTTTTTCACTGTGATATACAGAATATAGCATTAAATGCTTCAACTCGGGTGGGAGGCAGTTTTCTCAGATTTATTTTGGAATAAAGCTTCTCCTAAGCAAAGGCTCTCCCAACGTGGATCACATCTTTGTAAATGCTCCTTCCCACTAAGGGGAATTCCTCCAAGATGTGTGTGTAATCCCAGCTTTCAACATTATTGCATTCAGCCTTCAATACCATTTTGTACTACTGTCCAATAACTTTAAATCATAGCCCTTCATTTGTACTATCAAAAATTATCTGGGGTGTCTGCGTGGCTCAGTTAGTTAAGTGTCTGACTCTTGATCTCAGCTCGGGTCTTGATCTCAGGTTCGTGAATTCAAGCCCCACATTGGGCTCCCTGCATTAGGCTCCATTACTTAAATTAAAAAGCAGGGTAAAAATTAATGAATAGAGGTAAGCTAAGTAATGTTAATTTCTTTTCATAAAGTTAGAAATCCAGTATCCAATGGTCCAGCCTTGGAGACTGAATTTCAAGCTATTATTTTCATTTCTGGAAACTGATCTCAGCATAAGAAAGGGGATCACATTGTTCCTAAACAAGTGAATTTCCCAAAGATTCTGATTTTGTCAGGACTGAGAGAAGCCAATGAGACGTTTGTACAAATACTCGCAAATGCACCCATAGAAAAATAGTCAGAAGATGTAAATGAATTGTAGTATCAATAAGAAGCTTGCAACTTTGAGCCAATCTTTGCTGTTAAATGGAGATAAGACCATAGCCTCTGATGACATGAACAGTTAAAAGAAATCTCTTCAGTATCACAGCCTAAGTAAGCCAGGAAATTTATCAACCAAACACTGACCTGATTTTTCTCCAAGATACAGAAGAATAGTTAATTCGCAGTACTAATTACTTGTCCCATTTCAGCTTTTTAGCCCAAAGCGATTCCTAATGAGTGATGAAATTAACGGACTTGGTACAGTGCCCCTAAAAAATACTACCACTCTGGGTCTGTTACTTGACAAAGCCAACATCAACCCTGCCCTCTGTGAGAGCCTAGTCCCGGTAACTTATAATTAGGAACAGTGCATTCTACATCCAATGCTCTGCGAACTTTCTCATCACAAAGTAAACCATTTCCTGATATTTTGCCTTTCAGGGTCACCTTGTCTAAAAGTTCGTTGACCCCTCCAGAATTCTCCCCACATCACAGATAAATATAGCTAATGGTCTGCTATGATTTCATCCACATTCTCATTGGCTGCAACAGAAAGTGCCACCAATAATTTAACTGATCCTGAAAGTTCTCAACCATGTTTTTAACATGCTGAGCTACAATGTTTCTGGTTACGCTAATGTTTGCAAATGCATGTTTATGCTCCAGACACATAATTTCTGCTGCATTCAGAAGAGATTCTTATAAAAAGCATTGTCTGTATAAAGGTTTAGATGCCCAGGCAGTTTTTTCTTTAATAGAGAACTACATTTCACAGGAGATCACTTGTTTTATTCGCATTCAAAAACAAACACTACCGTTTTTTCAGTCTGTTAAGTTTTTTTCAACACCCATCTTCATACAGCAGTCCTGGCTGGTTTTTTATGGTGCCTTAAGTTGTCATTTTTCTAGGCACACGTTCTTTGTTAGGACAGTCTTCCTGTCAAACCCCTTAAACTCTACAGAAGTGCTCTCTTATCTCTCTCTCTCTTTTTAATAATCATCTCTCTTTCTTACAAGATGCATAAGCTTACCTTTTCCTTAACTTTACAGTAAGAAAAACAGCAGTAACTAATAACTGCTATTTGATTCCAGTGTTGGAGCCAAAGGAAGGTACGTGGGCTCTCACAAACTAGGGAGGGCATAACCCTTACCCAGAGGGTGCTGCCCCTCTGATTCAGGGCATGTCTGCCTTGTGGGGGACACCAGCCTTCTGTTGTTAAAAGAAGCTGGAAATGAGACACTTGAAGGAAAAATTTCCTCATTATTTAAATAATTGTACCTTATTCAAAATTTATTAAAATGCCAAAGGGTCAGCATTGTTATAGCCAGGCAACACGGGTCTTCAAGCATGGGCTGTCAAGCAGAGCAGTAAAATAATTTGTATCCTACTTTTGTTATAGTCCTTGAAAATTAAGACGAGAAAAGGTACAATTCCACCAGGCTGTTTCTAGGGATTATGGAATCCAAATGCCATAATTAATTTGGAAATAGTCTAATGAGGCAGTGAGATGCTGTGAAAAGGATATCCTTCTTGAAGCCAGGCCTGTTTGGGGAATCCTGGGTATTTCCCTTAAAAGGTCGGTTGACATCAGATTCCTCATCTGGAAGGAGGGATAGTATGGTTGGCTTGGAAGTTTGCTAAGATGACTAGAAATAAAAGTACACACATTTCTCAGTATGCTGTCAGCATCTGTAAGCTGTTCATAAATGCTAACCATGACTGTTATGAAATGCAACACATACAACTCCACACATTTCTTAGTATGCGCCACAAGTATCGATGTCTCCCTAGCTCTCCATCCTTCCCCTCCCCTCAGCACCGCCCCCCACTCCCCGCTTCTCTGCATCATGTCTCCTCACTCTGCTCCATGGCCCACCACAGCTTGTCAGCCCACGCTGATGGCCGCCACCCTCTAGCCTCCCTTGGGCTCCTATCTGTACCTGGATTGCCCGTTCCTTCCTTCATCATTCGGCTACCTCCTTTGCAACTCAAGCGAAGTGTCACCTCTCCCAAGAAGTCTTTCTAGAGGGCCACCGCCCCCTGGTCTAGGTAGAGCACTCCCTGCCTTACTGACTTGGGTCTGCCTTAGTCTGGCTGTGTTGTGTTGTAAACTGTGAGCTCCTGGGAGAGAAGAACTAGGTTGGTCACCTCACTGTCCCTGGCACCTGGGTGTAATGCCTTTGCCAGGCATGTCATTCAGGCTAAAATAAAAAATAAAAACAAACAAAAACCAAAACGGATCAAGGAGGGAATGAACGATTGCAATGACTATAAACTGGCCTGGCCAGAGCCAGTGTCTGCTTCCCAAATTTTGCTTTACAAATACAAATCTTTGGCTGCTGGTTGTGCCTCTCTCCCCCTTCCCTCCCAATCCCCACTCCAGCCCTTGCCTCCACCTCCAAACCAATGGAGATTTCCATTCTGAAGTAGCGAGTTGGAACAGAGAACATGCTGAAGTGTCACCTCCTGGGGCTTGCACGTGGGGACTGGAAGGACATCTGAGAGGATTCCTTTTGAGAGATCCCAGGAAATACAAACCAGAGTCCCTTCCTGGAGGTCAAGAAGGGAAGAACTGTAACACAAGGGCTCTACCATTCATTTTCAGAAATGGTGGCTTCATGTACCTTCTCTCTTGTACCTTCAGAACTGGTGGCTTCACCACAATTCATACATAGCCAAAACGGGCTTCGTATAACTGCATTCTTGCACCCGATCTTGTGTGGTCCTACATCAGAAGAAAAACCAATTTGTAGAGCAGGGCTTCCATTAGCATATGACTCCTTTGAGTGAAGAGGGATACAGACCCCTGCTCGGGGTATTCACTGAGGGCGGGAGGAAGGCTGGACTTCTAGATACCCCATGTGCCCCTTACCTAGAAACCTTTGTGAATGACCTAGCGAAGGAGTGAAAAAGTGTTTCCTCATATTATGTATAATATTAGAAAATTCTTATAAATAATGTGCAAATATTCTTTTCTAGGAACATGGGTGACATTCGGAGGTCAAATCTCAGATGAGGTAAGTTACCTTTGGCTTCCATTTTGGTGACTAAAGAAAATGTAAAGCTGTGCAGTGGGAGTATTTTTCTTGGGGGTCCTAATGTTTTATAAGGAAATGGTTAAAACTGAGTCAAAGATTATTTTCAGTTTTATCCTGCTTCTTGTATTTTTCATATTTAGACTATTAGTAGCCCTTGAGATTGTCAATCTATGAGATGTACAGGCACAAAATTGTTAGAGAACAAACCAATTTGGGATTAGTATTCAGTAGCTTTATGGAAAGATTTCATTGCTGTGGGGTGTGTGTGTGTGTGTGTGTGTTTTGGCTCCACCTAGAGTGACCAACTTGTCCTAGGTTGCAGGGACTTTTCCTCTCTAGCCTGGGACCTGTCAGTCCCGGCTGGTCACAGCGCCTTGGGCAAGTTGATCCAACCTCTCTGAGCCTCAGTTCCTCTGATGTGAAATGGGATAACATTTACCTTGGCGGTCCTTTGAAAGGGTTAACCACATTTTACCCATGAGGTGTTTATGCAGCCCTCTGACTGGTAGGTAGCAAACACCCAATATAAGAGTTTATTTATAAGAGTTTATTTATATTTATATAAATATACATGTATTATATATAAATATATATGCATTATGTACATATATACATATATATTTATATATAAATTATACATATATAATTTATATGTGTGTATTATGTACATATATGTACATATGTACATGTATGTATATACATATATATGTACATAATACATATATATTTTTTTATATATGAGTTTATTTACCATAAAATTCCTCTAAATCTTTGTTTACACATTCAAAGCAGTGCTTACCAAAGTGATATTCTTATCCTGGCCTTCAAGGAATATCTTCATGGCATAAGTGAGTCATGTGGGCATCAAGCATCAATAACTCTCCAAGGACGATGTCGTTGAGGCCCTCTGATTCCTTTTTGTCTACCTGCAACACCACTGAGGGTCTGGGATAGTATGTCTGAGCAGGTACACTCTGTGGGATCCAGCCCCCTCTGCCACTAGACTTACTAACATTTACTAATAGTTGCCACATCAGTAAAATGGAGGGGATCACCCCTACTCAGCAGGATCATGATTAAGAGTAATGAGACGATGTCTATGAAGTGTTCAACCCAGTGCATGGCCCAGAACTTACTATCTTCTTACTATCATCCCTAAAGAGAAGCTTGGGGGGAACAGACAGTCTTTTCCACTGCTTCCAAGTTCACCAGTGTTATTTATTAGATCCAGGGAATAGGAGCCTTATCTGCACATTCTCACCTGTCTAAATGCCCATTCCCAGGATCGGGCATAGGTCACCATAGAGAATTTGTCGCATGGGGGGGGG